>QZWT01000458.1:0-10362 GCA_004114315.1 Cochlonema odontosperma
GCTGGACTCGTACAAGTCCCACATGACAGACTTCTTCGAGCCCACGTATCCGTACACCCGGTTTATCGCCACCACCAGCCTCAAAAAGAAATTCGATCTCTATAGTCTTGTGCAATCGATTGAGAATACTATCGAACCACACCCGTCTTCTGACGACATGATTCGACTAGGTGTCGAACTTCTGAACAATCGAAGGGATCACTTTAATCTCTTTTTTATTCAAGAGAATGTGGAGTCGTTCGTGTCCCTCCTGATGAAGCAAGGTGTGGGGTCGTGGGAAGAGTCACCGCTGAACTCGTTTCCATCGCATGACGTGTATGTTGGGGATCGCAAGAGCGCCAGAACATCCCCAGTGAACATTGGCGATTCTATGTTCTTCGCGACGCCGATTGATGACAAGACCCCTACGATCGACATCGACCACGAAGACGCCATTCGCACACACTTTCGCATGCTGATCGCACTGTTCAATGTGCCGGATGTGGATGCATACGATCTGCGGCGGGTCTTCGAGGGAGTGCAAGCGGCGAAGTATTTCACACTGCCAGAGATGGTTGTGCTGGTAGCACGTTTGGATAGCATGCAGGGTGACAAGCAGACTGGCTGGCAGGCGTTCCTGAGTCCTCCCAAGGCAGTCTTGAATGCGGTTGAGAGTCGCGATGCCGCTTTGAAGACCCTTGTGGCTCTTGAGTCAGGCAAAGCTGCTGCTGAAACTCCTACTGGACCGCTTCTGTCTACAGCCACGTACACTGGCCCAGACGATTTCATCACGCGTGCGCTAGTACCAAGGCTGAAGGCGTCGCATCGGAACATCATGGCGTCGAAGCAGTTTGCCGGTCGTTATGCGGAGGTGTATGCGGGGTGGAAGAAGGCTGCGCAAGAGGTCAAGCTGCTGGCACGCAACGCAGCATTCATGGCGGAGGTGAATGCGATGGATGGGACTGTGCATGATGTAGTGAATAGTGCAAGAACGAAAGGTCATAGTCGACTTTAGAAGAGGAAGAAGAAGAAGAGGAAGAAGAAGAAGAGGAAGTGTTTATTGTGGGCATGATGGTGGGGACAGTGAAATGCATACGCATGTTACGTCGTTGCTATATGTTGCTCATGTCACACCGCGAGCTAGCGACACCACACCCATCAACTAACAATCCTACGCTTGACTGAGCAGCTGGTGCGTTGTGCCTTTGTGCATGTACGGTGGCGGTGGTGGTGGTGTGTGCAATGGCACCAGCTGGCTAATACACAGCTGCTGTAACACGGCATGGAAGCACTACCACATGACCCTCTTCACCATGTGTACGCCTATACAAATAGCAGCTAGCGCGACTCCCCAGCAAATACAGCTCTCTTTTTCTCACTTTACAACCCCCGCACCCCTTCTACACTCTAACGGCTGCGCTGCGTCGTTACATGGCTCATTACGCATCACACAGCAGCACAGGCTTCTGATTGGATCCCCGTTGTTTCCTGGTGCATTGTAGCGGGTATATATAGCATGTGTGGTGACGCTATCAGCCAGCTGATAGCCATTTCTGTACACACAATGAAGTTTAGTGTTTATATTGTGCTTCGGTCTTCTATCTGCTTGCGCACAAGTACTCGGTTGTGACGGTGAGTACTGCAGTGCGACCCCAAACCCATACTCTCGGTGAACTGAAAGTAGTGTGGGTAGGAGGGTGATGGCTTGTCAGGGTGTGTGGTGTATGGAGTTGTACTGTATACGCCTTCGCCACTTCGCCAGGATAGGCGTATTACGCAGCATGACTCACAGAGCAGATACGTTGATGAGCATGTACAGCTGGCTATACCAGTATGTAGCTCTAGCCAGTGACAGAAGTAGTGGGGAAGAAGCATAGTCTGTTTCTGCTGCGCATGCTGACAACAGCTGTAGAGATGGATGGCATGCCATGGGCCAATGCATACAGTGAGAAAATGCGATGTCTGCTCGAGCATATCTCGTGTTCCGCTCATGCCCTTTCCACCTGCGCTACGGGTATGCATTACCGCACACACACCATAATAGCCGTGCTGCTAGTGCGTGCCATTCGCATCATGCATGAATGCTCGGATGCAACTGCTGGTGGACCATGCTTTTGAATAAGCCCGCCAGCCCATCTAAAGCAAAACCATTATCCCTACAGACAGACAAGCAGGCAAACAAACAAACAAGCAGACACACAAAAGTTGCGAGGCGGTGTGCCAGTTAAGCTCTGCCATACGCAACAGCTACGTAGTGGCTACAACTGGATTTTGGCTCACTTCATTTCCACGTTCGCATGGATCCACCGACAGACCCGGCTGCCGTGGCCGCCACCAATGCTTGGCAAAATCGGCGCCAGTCGCAGCGTCCGATGCTGCAAAACATGCCAATGCTTCGTATGCAGACCCTGCCAGCCACGTCTGACGCTTTGTCCGGGAGCATTCGCGCTGGCACCTTCCCGCGCACACTGCAAGGCCTGCTCAACTCGGTGTCCCCCCCGCGATCCTCTTCTGTATCAGCCATCGCTGCCTCTCCTGCAGCGCTTCTTGTTTGTCCCATTTGTACCCAGCGTTTTCAATCGCTGGCCGATCTGAACAGCCACTTGGACCGGCAACACCCGCCCTCTGCAGTTGCCATGTCTCAGGGCGACGACGGATTCGAAGAGTCTTCGCTGTCGTTCGATAATCCAGTCGATTCGCTTCGCAACTGGTTCCAGGGGACGGTGGCGCCCTTGATGGTCACGAGCGCTCAGCGGGTCGCACGCACTATCGCCAACACGACCAACGCAAGTGCCAACATGCAAGGATACCCTGGGGTCGCCGAAGGTTGGCCCGCAGACACATCCCCACCGGATTCACAAGTGGCCGCATCGCCCGATCAAGTGTCTCGTGCCCATCTCCAGCCTGACCAGCCGGAGACACAGTGTGCCGCACTAGGGTGTAATCGTGCGGCAGAGCATCGCTGGTGTCGACGGTGTGGTCGTTTGTTCTGCCGACCCCATTGCGTTTATTGGATGCGACTAGATGTTTCAGCACGGCATGATCCTGAGCATGGGTGGTGGTGCCGCTGTTGTGCAGACTGCTACCAGGCGCGTGCCGGATACTTGACCGCGGACGCGAATGCAGAAGAAACAACGACAACAATCACACGAAGTCGGTGGACGGAGTTTGCTGAGCGACGAAAACGCACTGGCCAACTGGCGCAGCTGGAACGGAATCGGCTGCGTGTCCGACTCACGCGACTTACGCGAGTATACGCGGTGCGTGCAAGCACAACCAAAATGACCAGCAGCTTAACCCGCGCAAACACCGGGATGGCGTGGCTTGGTGCTGCGTCGGCAACAGCATCCATGTCCCCGCTGCGTGGTAAGCATGCGTGCAACTGCGGTTCGTGCAACACGTATAACCCTGGTAGCGGCTGAGCAAGCAATTGTGGTCTGGGAGGATGACGCTAACGTGACACGCTGCTGCATCTGTCGGTAAGTGTGTGGGGGGGGGGGTGCGCAGGGAGGGGGAGCAGTAGGAAGATGCACTGATACACCGCTTCGTGTCTTGTCAAATAGAGAAGTATTTGGTCTGTTCACGCGTCGGAAGCATCACTGCCGATTGTGCGGACGAGTCATGTGCACGTCGCAACAAAGCAACTGTTCTGGGCAACTGGCGCTGATCCCGGGCGTGACCTCTGACCTGGAAGATGGCGAAAAGCCGGTGCAGACGGCGACACATGAGCGAAACTCCTCTGATGTCCGGCCTGTCGGCTGCATATTAACATGTCGTGACTGTGAGCGCACTGTTACTTTGTAAATCTGTCTTGAGGATGAGGATACGCGAAATACTGACGCTAACACGGCTGGCGGAAATAGGCAACGAGAGCGAATGCACGATCTGGCGCGCATTCCAGCCATTGTCAGTTTGTATCGCACGCTAACACGGCTCCGTATGGCCATTGAAGAAACCCTGCCACGCTTTCGCGCACTTGTGTTGATCTTAGAAAAGTACGGTACCTTTCTCCGTGTGACGGAAATGGATAACGCGTGGTGATAGGAACCGGGATGTGATGACATTAGATCGTGTTGATTTTGAGCATGCAGCGCAAACCCGACGTTCGTTGGTAGACGCGTTTGCGAAGTATGACCAAACAGCGCGACGCATCGGTCAGCTTCCGTGCGGCGATGGCGACGACGGAAAGAATGGGTGTTCAAGCCGAGCACTACAACGGTTGCAAGCGGCACTGCAGTTGTCGGCGACACAATTTATCCAGCGTAATTTATTTACATTAAGTACGCTGCCACGGATCACATCCATCACCAGCAAACCTGTCCAGTCTGGCGGCGAGTCGACGCACGACAAACCCATTCGTCCACAAGCCGAGTCTGCACTCACCCAGGGATTTCAAAAGCAGCAACAGCAACAGCAACAGCAGCAGCAGCAGCAGCAGCAGCAAAAGGAACAAGCGCTGTCAAAGCCTCAGGACGGGCAGGATGTGAGTGTGGTAGCACAACAGCTTCGAGATTATTTAGAGGTGCTGCGCGAGCAGCGCGGTCAGGTGCAGGGCTTTCTGGAAGATTCTAGTGAGCGACGAGCACTAGAAGAGGTGCAGAGTTTGAGGCAAAGTCTTGAAGATCTGGATGGAGAGATTAGTGGCGTGCGTGAGCGGCTCGGCCGACTGGCAGTATAATTATGACACACGCATGTACCAAAGCGCTACCGTCTTACACCGTATGCTTACCACATCAAATTCAATGGTTTTGCAGGATTCTGGACAGCTCTGTACACCTGTTGACTCGTCTTGTGTGCTGGCACAGCAAAGTTTGAGGCACTGCGCACTATACTCCTACGTGCTAGCACTGTATAAACAGAAGTGGACGAATAACACCGCTCTATTCTGCGTGCGCATATGCACATTGTCTAGCTAATATCATTGCTATGCGCAACAACCACCACCACATCCCACATCCACACATGGCCCATCAGCAGCCGATCACTTTTGTTGCGCCTGTTTGCTTGCTGGTACTGCTGCGTTGTTAACACCACCGCTTCTCCGTTTTGCTATGCGTTCAGCATCTCGCCTCATCTTTTTTGTCGCTATATCGACGTCGTACGATATCTTTGCTGTGAGCGTGTCTAGTGCTGCACACCTCCTCAGTACCGAATCCTTTTTCGGATTGTCCACATACTTGATCCATGCTTGGATCACCCTCACGTAATTAGGCCATATCCCCGCTGCATTGTCTGCGTTCGGCTTCTTCTCTTCCGATGATGCAGTCGGCTTGAGTAGATCCATGATGCGTTGATGCGACTCCTCTAGCTTCGGCACCAGGAAACATGCGACAAAGTCGTCCGCACTGTAATACTGGTGCCTGTCAAATGGCACGTCTGGATACATCGACTTATAGTAGTCTGCATCAGCTACATCGGCTAGGTCGTTCTTGTGAGGAGCAGCCAAGAACCGCACCCAGCCACTGCCATCAGTGCCGTGTATGTGCTCCACCAGTGCCACCGCGTCTGGCAGTAGGAAGAACTTCATGGTGTGTACCAATAGCGTTACACATAAGAAACCAGTGGGGTTAGGTTGTACACTGTCAAGCACTGTCATCGACACACGAAAGTGTAGAGGAACGGCTGTACTGACGCTAGTACTGGCGCACTCGATTGCCGCTTCAAGTGTACCATTAGCTTGAGGCTGCTTTCTCTTCGCCACAGCGCCGGTATACGCCTTGACAGAAGGAATGGTGTTCAGCGGTGACGCTTCCCATGACTTCACTCCTTCTCTCACCATGAGATAGATGAAATTCTGCAACATGTAAGAGCTGCCCATAGTTAGTTCTCGATCATGGGACAACTCGACGCCTAGTCGGACCATGCTGTTGGGCGAAGGGTAGGGCATGACATTGGTTTGCAACATCACTAGAGAAAAAAGGACAGAGCCCGCACAATCTCTTGAATGACCAAAGATAAAGCGGGTGTATGCATAAGTGAGTCGGAAGAACCTCAAGTACTCAGAAGGAGGGATGAACGGGCCATAGTCTGAGAAGTAGTTGTGCCCATGCTCCGCTATGTACTCTTGATAATACTGCTGCTGTCTATCCTCAATATAGCCCAGCATTCCTTTCCACACATAGGATGGTAGTTTCAGATAGGGAATCACGGTGGTGGAGATGTCCATGTGCTTGATATGCGGTTCGTGGATCGCATCAAAATAATTTCCGTCGAAGGAAGGATCGATGGAGAAACGTGCGAGGCGGTTGAGGGTGTCCATGGCTTTGGAACTCATGAATACTTCATCATTGTCAAGCAGATCAGCAACAAAGGACGGATGCCACACTGGGAGCCCTTCTTCATCGGGGATGGTGGTGCCCTCCAGTGCCATACCAGCAGGCAATTCTTTCCGTAGGACCTCTTTGATGGCAGTGTTCAGATCGGCAGCATCTGCGTTGCTTAGCAAGAGGTTACGTATCTGTGCCACTCCATCTTTCGACAGTTCGATGCTGTGGCGGAGGTGTGGTGGTAGTGGCAGTAGCGGTAGCGATAGTAGTGGCGGTGGTGACTGAGGTGTGATGGTGCTCGTGGTGGAGACGTTGTGGTGGTTGTGGTGGTTGTGGTGGTTGTGTGTTGCTGGTATGTATGTGTTGTGTGTGGCAGCAGCAAGCACCGCCAGCTGCAGCAGCATAAGTGTCGACAGCAGACGCATGGTAGCAGAGAGAGAAGAGAAGAAGAAAAACAAAGGCGCTAATTTTTCCAGTGGAGCTCTCCCAAAAACGCGGGGGGTACCGTAAATAACTTGAACTTGATTTGATTTGCAAGTTTATTTGCAAATCACATATTTGTGCCGACCCCTAGCTGCAGACGCGTTCCCCTCCTCTTCCTCTGTACCGCCCCATGCCACAACAGCTTCACCTGTGGCCCTGTCTGCTTATGCAGCAGCCTGGAATGGTGCTGTGGCGCATGAATGCTTGATACGCAGATAAAGATAGAATGGATGGACAACAGCATTATACTTTGTGCGTGCACATGCACACGTCTAGCTGGCAGCATTGCTATACACAATACCACCGCATCCGCGCAAAGACACAGGATCGATCGGCAATCGATCGCTCCAATTAAACCTGCTTACTTGCTGTTGCGCTGTCAACATTGCACTTCTCCGCTCTGCCGCGCGGCTAATATCTCACCCCAATCTTTTTGTCGCTATATCGATATCATGCCATATGTCTTCTGTCAGCGCGGTAAGTGCTGCACACTTCCGCAGCGTCGCATTCTTGTCCAAACTGTTCACATACTCGATCCATCCACGCATCACCTTCACATAGTTGAGCCATAGTCTCGCTGTGTGGTCTGTGTTCGCCTTCTTCTCTTCGTTTGATGCAGCTAATCTATTTGGATACATGACGCGTTGGTGCGACACCTCCAGCTTCGGGACCAGGAATCGTGTGACGAAGTCGTCTGCACTGTGATACCGATACTCGTCAAACGGCACATCCGGATACTTCGTCTTGAGTTGGGCTACACTGTCTTTGTCAAGAAGAGTTAAGAACTGGTTCCAGTCACTGCCGTCAGCGCCGTGTATACGCTCCACCAGCACCACCGCATCTGGCAACAGGAAGTACTTCATTCTGTGCACCAATGCCACCACAAATAGAAAATCATAGGGCACAGGCCATACACTGCCAAACACAGCCATCGACAGACGGAAGTCGGAAGGGACACCTGTAGTGATAGTGTCGATATCTGTGCTAGAAATGGCGGTAGCGATTGCTGTATCAGGTGCTTCAGGTGCCCCACCGTCTTGAGGCTGCTTTGCACTCGCCATAGCATCGGTATACGCCTTGACAGAAGGAATCGTATTCAGCAACGACTCTTCCCACGATCTCTCTCCTTTCCTTATCATAACATTGATAAGCGCATGCAACCTGAAAGAATTGAGCACATATAGTTTTGTGTGATAGACCATCTTGACGCCCAGATGGACCATGTTGTCGGGCAAAGGGTGGGGAAAGGTATAATCATTTAGCAACATCACAAAATCATCGGGATGAATGGTATAGTGCAGATGAGTAGAAATGAAGCGGGTGTACGAGTGACTGGGACAGTAGAATCGTAACATCTCAGAAGGTGGGGCGTACATATAACTATCGTCGTAGGATAGAAAGTAGCCACGTCCATGCGTCTTTTGGTATTCCCAATAATACCGATGATGTCTGCCTCCAATACGCCACAACACTTCCACCCACATGTTTGGCGACAGTTTCAGATATGCAAGCACGGTGGTGGAGATGTCCAACTGCTTAATGTGCGGTTCGTGGATGGCGCTTTCAAGGTCTCCGTCGAAAGCATGACCATCGACAGAGAGACTTGCGAGGTATTTAAGGCTGTCCATGGCTGTATCGCTTTTGAGTATCCTATCGTCTTTGGACAGTTCGGCAATAATGAACGGATACCACACTCCAAGTCCGTCTTTGTCGGGGATGTCTGTACCTTCCAGCGCCACACCAATAGGCAGTGCGCTCTGCAGAATATCCTTGATGGCACTGTTCAGATTGGCCCTATCTGTATCACTTAGCAAGAGGGTGCTTATCTGTGCCACCCCGTGTTCGGACAGTGTGATGCTATGGCGGGGGCAGTATGGTGTGACGATGGGGTGGTTTGGTGGTGACTGAGATGTGATGGTGCTCGTGACACCATGGCGATGGTGGTTGCTGTTGTTTGTGGTTGGTATGTGTTCGTTATGTTCGTTGTACGCGGCAGCAGCAAGCACTGCTAGCTGCAGCAGCATAAGCGCGGACAACAGACGCATTACAGTAGCACCACCAGAAGGAGGAGAAAAAGATCGCAGTCTCTGGCAGACGTGTGCTGAGTGGAGGAGTGCGGGGGTGCGGAGCGCCGCCACCTTCCTTGTCACACGCTTGTGCCACCATTCCAAGGAAGCTGATTCATGCAGACAGCGTGTAACAGCCATTGATTGCAATAGGAATGGCGGTGGAGGGCGGGAGCAAGGAGGGCGGAGAATGCAGTGTAGAAGCAGACTTTCCTGCCAAACAGACCCAATACAGACGACGGCGACACGCACGCACCTTCCCCTTGCAGAAAGTATGTCGAAGGCCGACGACGAAGCCGTCCTAATAGTCGCCATCATCTTCGCTGTGATTCTTGTGATGGCTGCTATTGTCTGGTGTCTATTGGGAACCTGCATGGGCCGAGACCTGTTCCAGCTTGCGTTCAACAATCTCCAGCGTGACGAGGATGACGAAGAACGCCGGGTCTGGCCAGCAAGGCGAGAGGAGCGTATATACTCCACCGCCAGCGCGATCATCTTGGACGAGATGCGTCGAAGACGTGCAGACACAAGGCTAGGTCTGCTGGAGCCAGAGCTGAAGCCTTCTGGCAGCATGTAGTGAAGCGCATATAAAGAAAATGCTGCTCCCTCCTCACAAGCCGGCGAACCACAAACGCAGAAGTATGAGATGCATGCATGCGCAGCATCCGCCAATGTCCGTTGACATGACGAACACTTATGTCGTGTGCTGGATATGCGTGCTTAGTACGCCACGGCTGCAGTATGACTGGTAGTGTTGAGATACTTGATCACTTGAATGGCACGGATTCTGCGCTTGTCGATTGTGCGCTGAATCGAGGTCAGAACCGATCACTGATGTGCGTGAATGAGATGTGCGGTGGGGATACAAGGCGCGCTTTACGCGGTCCACCGAGCGGCCACATAAAGACTGGACGGACAAGCCTACGCAGAACCAACAACGACTGTGATAGAGAAGAGAGACCAGCACTTGAGCATGGGATCGCCCAAAACACGGCTGGCACGACGTAGCAGACACTGCATAGCGGCTTGGTATCGCCGTAAGGAGCGTAGGCCTGTCACTTCGTAGCTACCTTATCAACCAAGTTTGTCCTACACCATTGTAAAGCAAATGTATTCTATTTCGTTCCTACAGCTGGCGCTTCTCTGACTATATCTTCGAGGAAGAAACAGCGCTGCGTACTGCTCACCAAACTACATCACTATTATTCGTCAAAGGCACAAACAAAAGACTTGCTGAAGACACACAGCATAGGTGAAGCACTCGCAAATACTAAGCTGAGCTGCTGCATTTGAACTCATGAACACAGGGTATTACAATTTAGATCTTAGTGCACTATACTTTAACACCTTCACCTCACAGACTGAAATACACGGCGTGCTTGCGTGAGAGTGTGTGGCAGTGACTGGCGGCACTGGTCCATTCGTCGTTGCCAAGGAGTAGCGGGTGGACGGGTGGACGGGTGGACGGGTGGATGAATGGACGGATGAGCGGATGGACGGATGGACGGATGAGCGGACGACGTATAGAAGCACTTCATAAAATACATGCATGCGGGCAGCGCCATTGC
>QZWT01000459.1:0-10326 GCA_004114315.1 Cochlonema odontosperma
GTCGCGACCGGCTCAACAATCTCGCGTGTATGCTCATCGACTGGCGCTTGCGTTTCCAAGGCAGCACCGGTCTTCTGGCTGAGGCGCGCGGAACGACGGTGGGGCACGTTGGGCTCGGGCAGCAACGGGGCCGAGGACGGCTGTGCTAGGAGCCGCTCACGCTTCGCGGCCTTGGCACGGGCCTTTTTCGAGGGGGCACGCGCGACAGGGGGGGCGTCGTTCACACGGTTGTGAAGGGGCATCTCAGGCTCGGCCGTCGTAGGGGCGACGGCAGCATCCACGACCCGGTGGGTGGAGCGCGGCACGAGGGCCTTGATGGCGATCATCATGGCTGCGAGGGCAGTAGCGACAGTGCCTGTGTTTGCAGCAACGGCTGGACCTGCGGCTGTAACTGCAGCTACAAATGCAGCTGCAACTGCGGTTACATTTGCAGCTGCAACTGCGGCTGCAACTGCATCTGTAGCTGCAGCTACATCTACGGTCGCGGTGGCGGTTGCGTTGGCGTTGGTGGTGCTTGACCTTTGCATTTTAACCGAGCGTGGGTTAATGCGAGCCAGCGGGAAGAGAAAAAAAAGGATGGCGGGAAAATGGCGGGCGGGAAACAGCGGTATCCCCTGCTTCCGCACAAAATGACAACATTCAGCGCTGCTGCGCCACGCCGCACACGCCAACGCAGACGATGTGGTGTGGAATAACAAATGTTGCAGTGTAGAAATACGAGCGAACGAGGGAATGAGCAAATAGTGGTGCAGTGTGTGTTTACAGCGCGTTGCTGCGGATTGTTCCACCACGACACAGCTTCCTGTGCGGACACACGCGACAAGTGCTGTGCTAGTCCAAGAGCATGGCCTTTGCTCGCCACACAAGGCGTTACCGTTACCAGTGTCGTGCTGGTGTTGCGGTTGCCTTGACCACCGCATACGTCACAGCTGAGACAACTGCGACTGGGTGCTAAGCATGTCCGTGTGCATTGTTCTTCGGAACAGTCTGCGTTGCGGTGTGATGCGATGGGACGAGATGCTATTCCACAGTATGCGCACACGCAAGGATATAGATCCACGTCTCTCCTTCTCTCTGTGCGTGTAGCACTGCCCAGCGACCAGAGAAGCGGCGTTCAGACCACCCTGCGCCCACACCCGCAGTGCCTATTCTGCTGAGCACGGCGGCGGTGATCCACCTGGTAGGCAGAAGACAGGCGGTGCTGGTGTTCATTGGATCGCTTTATTTGGTGTTGCAGATAGCTAGAGCCGCTTTAGGACAACACACTTCCCAACACCGCCATGCTTTCAACCTGATCAAGCATCCAAAAGTAGCGACCACCGAGCGCTACAGGCTCACCGAGACGGCCATGTACCTCTATTTCACCAAAGCAAAGCGGGAGAACCAGGCCGAACGGTCGCTCGCGTTGCTACTCGATGCCTGTCAAAAGGATTCTAACTACATGTACAAGGCACTGAACATTTTCCACAAAAAGAGTAATGCTGTGCTATCGATGCAGAATGTTCGAGAAATGACAGAGAACCTGGTGAAGACGTTGGACGAGGGGTTGAGCCGGCAAATGGTGGGTGTTGCCGTCGCTGCTGACAGTGATGGCTCATCCGTGCCGGCTGACACTTTGCAACAAACGCGTGTTATTGGGTGTGAACTGGGGCTAGGAAGCTAGTGACATACTGCTACGCACTGTGTGTGTAGTGCTTGGTGGCGTGTTACAGAGTCGTACCGGCAAGCGAATGTGTGCATTGCAGAGGGATGAGCATACTGCGAGGGGTAAGGAAGTACGAGAGAGGGCAGCATGCCACGAGCAGTGCTCACTCAACCGCCGACACGGCAGCCACCGCCATGCAGCATCCACTGCTGAACAGGAAGCGGATCCGCCTCAGCATCGACGCATGCAATGCGTTCTGTTGCAGCCGACGTCGACAATGCCAATCACACTTGCTTCAGCTGTGTGAACAAGCGAAAAGACGTGCGTGTTGCCATTCTTCCCTCACACGCTTACTCACCTCTGCTCCTCGTCCTTCTCTTCCTCCCTCTCGCCCGCCCTCCCTCCCTCCCTCCTCTACCCTGTCTTGCCGTACCACTTTCCTGCTGCTGCGTATGCTGCTGCTTGCTCGTGGTGGGGACGCGCGCATATACTTAGAGGCGTGTCTGGCCCATGTGGCGGTGCTCAGTCTGCTGTTGCTCTGTCTCGTCTATCCAGCCAATGTGCATCTGCGAGCAGTCATCGGCTCGCTGCCGTCGAACCGCGCAATACCCGCGGTGGCAAAGGCTACGCTTGTCGGGAGTGGTGTGGAGGCACAGGCGTGGGTGGCCAACGTCGTCTTCCACACCGGCGTCTACAACATCACGGGCACAGTGACGGTGGAAAAGTTTGCCACCCACTCAAACACCGCTACGCCAAGCTATCTTTGGTATGTGTTTAGCGCGCCTGTACCGGCGAGCGGCGATTGTGAGATGACGGGCAGCGTGCTCGACCCTTACCATCGCTACCCCCAGAGTGGGAATAATAAGGATGGTGGGGGGAACTATACATGCACGATGTGGAACGACTGCATGATTGGCGACATGAGTGGTGCGGTGAGCGGGCGTGGGATGGGCGGATCTGTGGCATGTGGATGACTGACGCAGTGTGGTGGTGGTGGTGGCGACGCTGGCGATGCTGTTGTGCCTATATTGGTTGGGTGGTTGTGTAGGTAAATTTGGTGCCCTGAAACCGCGCAACGGCACGATCCCCGCCTTTCAGTTCACAGACCCGACGCTTAATTTAAAACCCGGCAGTAGCAATAGTATTTTGAAGCGAAGTGTGGTGGTGGTGGACGAGGCGGGGCAACGCGTGGCATGTGGAAACATCAGCGCGACATTCGACGAAGCCTCTTCGGCAACACGGCTCCACGCCGGACACATCAGCCCGCTTGACGCTTTGCTAACACTGTCTTGGATCACACCGCTGAGTATTGTCTGGATACTGATCACCACGTGGATGTAGTGGTCGTTGAGAGGCGCACAGGAAGACACGAAGGAGAAGACGACACGGATGGATGTTTGGTTGGTTGGTTGGTTGGTTGGTCGGATGGCTACTTCACACACACACACACACATGCTTGCAACACGTAATGATCAGGACCAGTGACTGTGGTGGCAGCAACAGCCAACGTGTTTTTCTTGCA
The DNA here is from genome assembly GCA_004114315.1 of Cochlonema odontosperma. Taxonomy (NCBI): domain Eukaryota; kingdom Fungi; phylum Zoopagomycota; class Zoopagomycetes; order Zoopagales; family Cochlonemataceae; genus Cochlonema; species Cochlonema odontosperma. The sequence goes on from QZWT01000459.1 coordinate 3,168, forward strand.
GAGAAGACAGCTATTTTGTTGTGGACAACAATAGACGAGGATTGCCGTGTGGCTTTGAAGTGTTTCGCGGCTTTGCATGTGACGGGTGGCAGATCGTGGCGTGAGAAAGCGCCGGTGAAGCAGGTGTCTGAAATCGGCGGAGCGGTGGCAGGCGGCCATGCGCGTCCTTCCAACACTCCTCTTGGGCCTCGCCTTGGCCCGCCCGTCTGCACCGCCTCGCTAGACACCCATCCTCACCGCCAGCCCGCGCCTTCTTGCCCGGCCATGGATCCGCGGTCGCCTCCTTCCGCCGCCCACGACCTCACCCTGCTTACCTCCATCCCCGCAGAATCAGATATCGCTCAAACACTGCGCGACCGCTATGCGCGCGATCACTTCTACTCAAAGATCGGCGAGCGCTTCCTCATTGCCGTCAATCCCCAGCGACCTCTTGTCGCCGTTACAAATGCCGCTCTTGCCGAGCAACTTGCCGCCTACCGCAACACCTCTGGTGACGTGGTCAGGAGCAGTGAAGGCCATGTGTTTCAGACCGCTGCTGATGCCTATTTTCACCTTCGTCGCACTGGCCTAGACCAATCCGTCATTCTACAGTATGTGTCTATGCGTTTGCGTCTGTGTTTGCGTGTGCACCGACTTACCCTCCTCCCCTCTTTCTCCGAACAGCGGCGAGACTGGAAGCGGCAAGTCATTTGCACGCACACAGCTCCTTACCTTCTACGCCCGGCTACGTGCGCATTCGAAAAAAGAGTCGCGCGTGTTTGATCAAATCCATGCTGCCACCACGCTGGTGGAGGCTTTTGGCCATGCGCGTACTGCGCGATGCGCAAACGCATCGCGTGTTGGCACCTACACTGAGCTGCAGTTCAACCGCCGTGGTCGGATCATGGGCATGAAGCTGATGGACTACCACCTGGAAAAGCAGCGTGTAAGCAAACAGCAGGGCACCGAACGCAACTTCCACGTTTTCTACCAACTGATGGCCGGTGCGCTGCCGGAAGAACGGCAGAAGTGGCGTCTCGGGGACGCTGCGCAGTACACCATCCTGGGTCGCGTCCCAGCTGTACGTACCCCCACCCCAGACGATATGGGCCAGCTTGAGTGTTTGCGCAACGCCTTCAAAACACTGGGCCTACCGCGGAAGCCGCAGTCGCAAGTGTTCCGCACCCTGGCCGCGTTGATTCATCTTGGAAATATTCAATTTCAGGACCCTCCCCACACCACCACCGAGGAGTCCGCCCATGTACGTAATGACGAGCAACTCACTACCGCTGCCGATATGTTTGGCGTGCATGCTCAAGCACTTGAGGGTGTGCTCACCTACCGAACGCAACTGGTGAACCGCGATCAAGTCACGATGGTGTTAAACGCCACGCGTGCTGCTCAGCAGCGGGACAGTCTTGCTGTGGCCATCTACAATCTGCTCTGGATATGGCTGATGGAACAGATCAATGAGCGCCTGTGTCTGGCTGAGCGTGCCGACGAAGCCTCGCTGATCAGCATTCTCGATCTGGCCGGCTATGCGTCCGATGGTGCCCGCGCTGCGAGCACACCGGGCGACTACGCGCAGCTAGTGGTGAACTTTGCTCAGGAGCGGCTGCAGAACTATATGTTGCATTTCACATTTTCCGATGAGGATCTGGCGCTGGACGGTGTGCCGGTGGCGCCAGCCGAGTTCACCGACAACACTCCCTGTCTTGACCTACTCTTGAAGCCGCGTACCGGCCTTCTCGCTCTGATGGACAAGCAGCAGCAGCAGAACGGCATTACTGGTGCAGTCACTGACGACAGCATCCTCGCTGCCTTTCAGCGCCAGCACGAGCAGCATCCACTCTTCATCTCCACCACCAATCGTGTGCGCACCTTTGCTGTCCAGCACTATGCCGGGCAGTGTGTCTACGACGTCACTGGGTTTGCCGAGGAAAATGTGTCTGGCAGCTTGGCCGCCGATTTTGTTGCCTTGTTCCGTGGCAATGGCGCAGAGCTTCCTGGTAGCGCAAATGTATTTATGACCGCTTTGTTCGAGGGTACGGCTGTGCGAATGGACTTGCCTCCACGAAGCGCCGCTATCATCACCGCTACGAACCAGAAAGTCGCGCCAGGTCGTGCGCCTACGCTTAGACGTGCCAAACGCTCTGATGCCGAGACAGCTGTTGTGGAGCCACCAGAAGAAGAGAAGGAGAAGGAGGAGGAGGAGGCGAAAGGCGAGGAGAAACTGGTGAAGGCAGACGATACTGCCGCGGCCTTTGCAACCACCTCGGCTGGAGACGTGGAGAAGAGTGGATTTGTACAGCGACGCAAAAGTCGAAAGACCATCAAGGTGAAACCGGTACCGGTCACCGGCGTGGGCACTTTGATCCATCGCGCGTTCGGTGACCTGTTCGACACGCTAAACGAAACGAATCCATGGTTTGTTCTGTGCCTGCGGCCATCTGCGCCTGCCACCACCGGCAATGCCGGCCTTGGGTTCGACATCAAATACGTTCGTGCGCAAATATACGCCATGCAAATGGCAGCCATTGTAGCACGACGACGGATCGAGTACGTGGAAAGCTACACACACCAAGAGTTTCTCGATCGCTACCGGTCCGCGCTGATCAGCACGGGTGCCATCGACGCGATGGATCAGCCGACACGCACTGTGGCTCAGCAGTGCGACGCGATTGCCACTGTGTTCGGCTTTGAAGCGCGAGACATGTGCTTGGGCCATGAGCGTGTGTGGATGAGCGAGACAGCGTGGCGCGGATTGGAAGAACACCTACGAGGCGTCGAAGCGGAGGGAAAGCGGCGTGAGCAAGAGGGGCTCGCACCCATGGCAGTAGGTGCAGGAGGGACAATGCTGCTCCCGCGCGCTCCGTTCATGGGCAGCCTTGGTCCCGGCTCTGTGTACAGTGACGACGCACGGTCATACGTCAGCGACGACGATTACAACCAGTATCAAGGCTCGGTGCGCCAAACGCAGTCGGTGTATGGCGGCGCTGGTGGCGGAAGCGAGGGTGGCACACACTCGCACTACGGAGCTGAGGACGATCTTGAGTACATGTCGACGGGCAAGCTACTGCGGGAACAGCAACAGGAGGAGGTTCCCGAAGCCACAGCTGTGCGGCGCCACTGGGTGTGCTGCACATGGTGCTTGACATGGTGGGTTCCCACGTGTGCTCAGAACTTGTGTGGCATTAAGCGCCGAGATGTGCAAATGGCGTGGCGCGAGAAGCTAGCGCTGTGCATTCTCATCGCTCTGCTCAGCCTGTGTATGCTCTTCTTCATCATCGGGTTCGCACGGCTCGTGTGTCCAACCCAGCACGTGTGGAGCCAGTTTGAGTTGAGTGACGGACATGCGAGCACGGCGAGTGCATACACAGCCATCCGCGGCGAGGTGTTTGACATCACTAACTATACCGTGCACCACGGTGTCACTTTCAAGGACATCATGACCTCCAATCTGTTCGCCGGGGCCGATGCAAGCGCGCACTTTCCGGTGCAGATCTCGAGCCTGTGCGATGGTGCCGATGGCCAAGGCGTTGACTTTGCCGTGTCGATGCAGAACTTCACGCAGAATCCACAGCCCGGCTACTTCCATGACTGGCGATGGTGGAAGAACACGGCGAATGTCCAGCAGGTGCCGGATCGGTATACGTCGTTGATGCAGCAGCTGCGTGCCACAGTGAAAAAAGGCTACGTTGGCTGGGATCCAAAGTTCATCCTTCAGCAGGGTCGTGATAAAGGACGCAATCTTGGCGTGATCAATGGCCAAGTGTTCGACCTGACCGACTACAATACCGGCAGCATTTTCACACTTTTCCCCGATGGGACGAGCGGTACAGGCGGTGTCAACACAGCGTTCTTGGATGCGGAAATGGCGGCGATCTTTTCACAGCTGAAAGGCCAGGACATCACTAAAGCCTTCAACAATCTGTGGGCAGCCAAGAAAGATCCTGCACGAAAGCGCCGTATGCAGGTAGGTGCCGGTGCTGGGAGGGCATTGTTTGTCCGTGCGTTTCTGATGATGCGCGTGCGGCTGGGCACAGGTCTGTCTACGGAACATGTTCTTTGTCGGCCTGGTGGATTACCGTAACAGCTTCCAGTGCATGTTCAGCGAGTACTTGACGCTGGGGATATCTGTTCTGCTAGTAGCGGTGATTCTTTTCAAATTCTTGGCAGCACTGCAGCTTGGCGGGAAACCTGTCCCGGAGGAGCATGACAAGTTCGTAATTTGCACAGTGCCGTGCTATACCGAGAGCGAAGAGTCGCTCAAGAAGACGATCGACTCGCTGGCGGTATTGAAGTATGATGACAAGCGCAAACTGTTGTTCATTGTGGCGGACGGAATGATTGTCGGAAGCGGGAACGATCGACCAACACCACGGATTGTACTTGGTACTGCATGCCCGTGTGCTCCTCTTTGCTTCTCTTCGCTTTCTTCGCGGGGATACTGGAAGAATGCTTACGCTGACATTCTGCACCATTAGATATTCTTGGAGTGGATCCGAACATTGATTCCGAACCGCTGGCGTTCCATTCTCTCGGAGAAGGAATGAAGCAACTGAACTACGGAAAGGTTTACACTGGATTGTACGAGTGCAGTGGCCATGTGGTGCCGTACCTCGTGGTGGTCAAAGTGGGCAAGCCGACAGAGCGCCAGAAGCCGGGCAATCGCGGCAAGCGCGACTCGCAGCTTATTTTGATGCGCTTTTTCAGTGCGGTGCACTACGACAAAGAAATGACACCCTTGGAGCTGGAAATGTATCACCAGATCAAGAATGTGATTGGCGTGGACCCGTTGTACTATGAGTACGTGCTGATGGTGGACGCGGACACCACGGTTATGCCTGATTCGCTGAACCGGATGATATCGTGCATGGTGCACGACACAAAGGTCATGGGCATCTGCGGAGAAACAAACCTAGCCAATGCCAAAGACAATTTCGTGACGATGATGCAAGTGTACGAGGTATGTGCTTGGTTGTGATGTCGCGCGCTGACTCATGCGCCTTGTGTGATGTGTTTCTCGCAGTATTACATCAGTCATCATCTTGCCAAAGCGTTTGAGTCGCTGTTCGGCACCGTCACCTGCTTGCCCGGCTGCTTCTGTATGTATCGGTTGCGCACTCCAGAAAAGGGCAGTCCGTTGCTGATTTGCAACGATGTGTTGCACGACTACTCGGAGAATCGCGTGGACACGCTGCACAAGAAGAATCTGCTTCATCTGGGCGAGGATCGCTACCTGACAACGCTCATGTTGAAGCATTTCCCGATGAACAAAATGAAGTTCACACCCGATGCGCAGTGCGAGACAAACGCGCCGGATTCGTGGAAAGTGTTGCTGTCACAGCGTCGCCGTTGGATCAACAGCACGGTGCATAATCTGATGGAGTTGGTGTTCTTGGAGCGGCTGTGCGGGTTCTGCTGCTTTTCCATGCGATTCGTCGTCATCCTTGATCTCTTTGCCACATTGGTCATGCCCGCGACTGTTCTTTACCTCCTGTACATCATTGTCGAGGCCATCACCGGCTCCAGTCTGTTGATTCTTGTGTCCATCATCCTGCTGATCGCCGTTTACGGATTACAAGCCATTATATTTTTGTTGCGACGCAAATGGGAGCACATCGGCTGGATGATCGTTTACATTTTGGCTCTTCCTATTTTCAGTTTTGCCATTCCCGTCTACGCGTTCTGGCACTTCGACGACTTTAGCTGGGGCAACACGCGGTTGGTTGTGGGAGACAAGGGCTCGAAAAAGTATGTCACCGTGGAGGACGAGAAGTTCGACCCTAAATCGATTTCGAAAAAGAAGTGGAGCGAATACGAGCTGGAGGTGTGGGAGTCGGCCAGCAACAGCACGTCACTGTCCAAGGGGTCTTCGCGCTACTCGCACGCGGAGGGCGGCGCGATGGGGGCAGCAGCTTCGGTGCATGGTGGCAGCGAGTATGGCATGGACTTGTATCAAAACTATCGCCAGAGCACAGCAGCGTCAGTTCGCACGAAAACATCGGTGCCGCGCATCGCATCTGGTGTGTTTCCCACGGGAGCAGTGCGACCACAGAGTATCATGTCTAACACCACTGGCATGGATCCGCGTTTGTCGCGCGGTGTGATGGACAACACATCGCCAGCACCAGCGTATACGCCATACGGAAACCAATCTCGCATGGAGGGTGTCGTCATTCCAGACGGTTCGGTGCGGCGCGTCTCTTCAGTGCCGTTGGAGGAGGCTTGTCGCCGAGGATCTGGATACGGTATCGGCAATGACGACAGCACGTACCGTCGCGCATCACCAGCAGCAGCAGCAGCCATGTCCGAGCAACAGCATCTGCGCCGCTCCTCGTCAATGCCGATGCCATCGGCGGACGATCTGACAATGGAAATTCAGCGCATCTTACAAACAGCCGACCTGACCACCATTACTAAGAAGCAGGTGCGCGATGAGCTGTCACGGGTCTTTGGTGTGGACATGTCGGGACGGAAAGACTTTATCAATCAAACCATTGAAATGGTTCTAGAAGGAAAGCGTTGAGGTGAAACTTAATAGTGAGCATCTTTACCAGCCCGCGTTTAACCGACAGGCTTTCCTCCTGGCATATCCTCTAGCAGCGCTCACCCAGACAAATGTGCTTTGACCCCACGTTTGTAGTCGACCATGTACTTTCCCTTTACCCCAAAATAATTTTGGCATTTTGATGACTTTTCATGGAACGAGTGCCAAAGGGTGATTTGACGTGGCTGTGTGTGTTTTTATTGCTGCCTAGTGCTGCGCCTCTGCTGTCCCAGCAAGTGACTGCCACATCCACACAACAGACACACAGCAGCAGACACATTCACACTCACACTCACACTCACACGTCTGACTACTCACGCGCAGCACTGTAGCCTACCCAAGCGACGACACAGCAACCGGTCTCCTTCTGTTGCACGCACATGCATATGCCAGAGCAGGTGCTATCCTGCCCTTTCCCTCTCACCAAAGCGTGTTCTCACACGCTGCGTGTGTGCATGCGCTGGTGGCTGCAGCGGTGAACCGCCGTCGTTGCTGAAGGTGCGCCAGTTGTGTGCCGCATTCTGCCAGTTCTTGTCGCTCGTCTGCGTTCACACGCACAGCAGTGAAACAGCGCCGCTGTCGCCGCCCCGCCACCTCGCCACCTTCTTCCCGCTTGCCCGCCAACCA
>QZWT01000460.1:0-10313 GCA_004114315.1 Cochlonema odontosperma
GTAAACAGCATGCGGTTCCTTGAGCTATTAGCCTCTCGTTTGTTCAAACTAAGCATTTTCGGAAATACAGCTGTCCAAGCTAACCAACGGGTAACACTTTGGCAACCAGCGACCCTCACATGAAAGACCACTGGAGTAAAGGGTTCAGGAACCAGGTCTTGGGACTTTCCGTATTTTTCTTTGATGATATAAGAGACCTCTATTTGGGATGGATTCGTGGCAAGGTCAACTTTGTGCTATTTTATTTTAGGTCCGAAGGGAGTTGTTTGAGATGGTTGGTGGTTGGCTAACAAGGCTGTTGGAGCGTGGTGTAAAGGGGTAAGGGTAGTTTTAAAAGGGTGGAGAGTACGTCCACAAAAAAAGAAAAAGAAAGGAAAAAAAGAGTGTTTGAAAAAAGGCGCGAAGGTGTTATAGTAACAACTTAAAAAAATGCTTTGGAGAGTGGAATGGAGTGTTATTGGTGTGTTGTTTGTGTGTGAAGGGGTGAGGAGTAAAGTAAGGGAGAGAAGAGAAAAGAGAAAAGGAAAGAAAAGAAAGAGAGGAACAAAAAGGAGAGAGGAAGAAAATGGGAGGACAATAAGAAGAATGGTAATGGGTAAAGGGTACAAAGAGAAGAGGAAAGAAGGAAAGGGGGAGGGGGGGAAGGAAGGAAAGGAAGAAAAAGAGCAAAGAAAGAAAGAGAGAGAAGCAGGGTAAGGTGGGACAGGGGAAAGCAGAAAGAGGAAAGGAGAAGGAAAAGGAAGAAGGGGAATAGAGTACAGAGAGAAGAAAGATAAGTGTGTTTGTGTGTGTGTGTGTGTTATGTGCAAAGGGTAAGTAAGGAGCAAGAAAAAAAAAGAAAAACGTTGGTTGCTGGCTGAGCTTATTTTCTTGTTAAACCTTTTTTTTGTGGTTGAACTCAACACCCAACAGGGGGGACAAACAGAAGGGAGGACAAGGTGGACACATGTTGGAAAGTGGAGTTGGTTGGATGGGAGAACGAGTGGAGTGGAAGTGAGAGAGGGCATGTACATATACAGTGCAGTAAGTTGGTGCAGTAGACAAGAGTCACTCATTTTAGAGTTTGAATGGATGAGGGTTGACCCTTTGGATGGTCTCTTGTCGCACCTTGAAGAAGGGTTCCCCCGTCCTAATCGTGCATGTCCGTGTGTTGTGTTTCCCATTGTCTCCCTCTGCCTCCTGTAAGTGCCTCCTCCTTCTCTCTTCTTAACTAACGTCCCATTCATCACAAACAAGCAATGCAAGGCAGAAAGCAAAGCGAGATGAGCATATGCAAAAAAAGGGAGTGTCAGTGCTGTAAATATTGACACAACAAAAAGCGTAGTGTCTGCCTTGTTTGGTTACATCGTGCCACCATCCCCTCACAACAACAACGTTGCCAAAACAGAAGCACCGTTTTCTCTATGCTGTTGTCGTCTTGTCGGCTCAGCTCTCATCTTCCTCGCACTCTTAAGCACACACCATCTCCTCATCTGACCGAGTTCACCATTGTCATCATGGGACCTTTTCAGTGACTATATGCGAGTGTATGATCCGATTCGCTGGTTTGGACGAGAGTGGAATCAACCCAGAGACAAAAGGTGGGAAGGAAAACAAGAGTGTCGGCTTTTTTTTCCCTCGTGGCTCTAGCCCAAAGCAAGGCTGCAGTTTCTCCTCCCCCTATTCATGATCCCCTGAACTGATTTCCCATGCCCATGGTCAATTGATACCCCGTAAAAAATGGGTCATACTAAGCATCGTACACGTACACACATCATCAATTGCATGTCCCATATCTATACCATGCCATTCATATACGCCCATATTGCCTAGCTTTATTTGTTGGTAATAATCGATACCAACAACAAACAACAAACGGCAACTATGAACGATGAACAGCAATGAATAATCGATGTTGGTGTGTGTATGTGAATTGAAGTAGTACGGTACTACTTGTTCTTTAACTTCTTTTTTCCCATTATTATTGTGCTCTCATTTCGTGTGTCAGGCGGAGGTGACCCAGTCCAAGCGGCAATGCCTCTCTCTCTTCCTATCCTCTCTCTTTCAATTGTTTCCCCTTCACTTTCTCTTCCCTTCCTCTCTTGCACGCTCGTCCGCTTTCGTTATTATTATTATTATTATTTTTTTTTTTTTTTTCTCTTCAATACTTTCATAATCGGCTGATCTGCTTCGCCATCTCTTTTTCTCACTTTTTCCTCATCTTTCTCTTCAAAAAAACTACTCTCTACCCTTGTTTCACTCACCTTCTTTCAACGACTGCCCCCTTATCAATTACTTCACTCATACTCCACTACCATACACCCTCTCCCTTCTTCCGCACTCCTGCAGTGTGCACTTTTACCGTACCAGCAAACGGAAAAAGATATATATAAAAAAAAAGCCTAAACGCGTCCAGCCACTCTCGTTCGACTGAAACATCGACGACCTAAGGTACCCAAGCCATGCTCCCCGTCCTCCCAGAAAGAGAGTGGGGGTTGAGGGAGAAGAGTGGACGGAGTTGAGTTGGGTTCAACTGGCTCGTCTGGTTGCTGGGTTATCTTTTTTGAGTTCAAAAGATCGGATCCCATTCGGCTATCCTCCCATCCTGCTCCTCCCTTTTGCTGTTCTTCCCCTTCGTCCCTTCTTTTCCCTTCCTTCCCCTCCCCTCCCTTCCCTTGTGCCTTTCCCGCGGGGCCATATCGTTCGTTATCATCCATTGCCTTTGCTTGAGAATAGTCCTCCACCAGCCGATCCAAAGTGGCTACCCAGAAAGAGAGAGAGTACCAGCCATATAATACCCAATGGTTGGTCAAAGTAAACGAAAATGAGAACAAGAGTGAGAAGACAGAGACAGGCAAAGAAAGGGTGACAGACTAAGACGGAAAGGACAACGCAGGAGACAGGGCAAGATGGCATCAGGAGAGACAAGATTGCCAAGGGGGCAAAGGGCACAACGGGAGGGGACAGATGGTGCATCCAAGGGCAAAGGGCAAAGGGTAAAGGGCAAAGGGCAAAGGGCAAAAGACAAAAAAACAAAGGGCAAAGGACCACCTCTCTTTTTTCTTGAAAGGGGACAGCTTACCCTTCCTTCCTTAAAGCACATGGCACATATATCCACACTGCCAATCCATTCTTCTCCTCATTCATCCTTTATCCTTTACTCTCCATTCGCCAATTGACATTTCTCGTTGTATCTCTTTATTCGACAAACAATAATAGACCTTCAAAAGACAACTGCCGAAGAAGAGGACCACGTTGCCTCGTTTAAAAGAATGCTCGACGATATCCTCGATAACGCCTCGTCCGAATCTCTCACACATGGATTGGAATCCAGCCTCAATAGCAGGATTGGAGGCGGTTCCTCTTCCTTCCTCTCCTCCCCTTCCGCTGCCGCTAGCAGAGCTCGTTTGAACAGCAACACCACCCTGGGCTTCTTGCTGCCCCAGCCCAAAGGCCACTTTTCCAAGATCAAGGGCGCTCACGCACGGCCAGACCTCTCCGCTGATAACGCCGTCGATATCGAACTTCTTCATAAGCTGGAGGAGCAGAACAGCCTATTGCCACCACAGGTAATTGCTCGTCAATCATACACCAGTTCAAATCGATTATTATTCATGTCAAAGGCATATCTATTCACGCCTCTGCATGTGGTAGTAATTGACACAAGGCGGCGAGACGACGAACTTTTTTTTTTTTTTTTTTTTTTTTTTTTTTTTTTGATCTCTTCACGACACTAACACCCGTGCGCTTTTTTTTGGTTAACGGTTTGTTCTATTCATAGGATTCGACTTCATTTTTGCTTGCACGCCTCGAGAGACAAAACGGCCTCTTGGACACTGATCCAAAGTCAGTCTGTATCGAATCCAACATTCTCAAGGGCAACCTCAATACCCTGCATCGCCTCATTGCCGATTCAACCACACTCAACAGCCCCAACTCAGAGACAGTCGACCCTATGTCTTCACTGGCCTCAGTGTTGGAGCCCCAGGCTGGAGACGAAGAGATCGACTGGGAGTTTTGGGGAATGCTCGTCCAGGATTACAACGCCGTGGCAAGCAAATTGCCCCATCTTCTCTCGGCCAGAGTGCGCCAAGGTCTTCCCTCAAAGTTGCGTGGTTTGATCTGGCAGTCCATGTCCCAAGCGTCCTCGACCTATCTCGAGACCATGTATACCCAGCTCCTCAAGGAGCACTCGCCCTACGAGCGCATCATTCAGCGCGATCTCGCCAGGACATTCCCTCAGATCGACATGTTCAAGGAAGAAGGCGGCAAAGGACAAGAGATGCTCTTCAACATCCTCAAGGCATACTCTCTTTACGATCCCCATGTCGGTTACTGCCAAGGCCTCGGATTCTTGGTCGGACCACTTCTCATGAACGTAAGTGATCTCGGCCTTTTTGATACTTCTCTCTTCCCCTCCACCTTTTACAACCAACAGCGATCCCTAAACACATTTTTTTTTATTGCGACGTCTATCCCACACCACCCTCAACCGAATTTTTTTTTTGTTTTTTTTTTTTTAAATTTTAATCACTTAGATGGACGAAAAGGAGGCTTTCTGTGTATTTGTCCGCCTAATGGAGACCTACGATATGCGAACCATGTTTACATTGAACATGGAGGGTCTTCAGTTGCGCCTTTACCAGTTCTCGGCTCTGTTGTCGGAGCATCTGCCCATGTTGCACGCCCATCTCTCGTTCCACTCTATCCAGGCCGCCATGTACGCTTCCCAGTGGTTCCTCTCTTTGTTCGCTTACACATACCCTCTGCCACTGGTTCTCCGTGTCTACGATGTCGTTTTTACCGAGGGTGCCCCCGAGACCATTATGCGCGTTGCCGTCGCATTCTTGAAGAAGAACGAGGAGAAGCTGATGCAGTTGCAGGAATTTGAGGACTTGCTCGAGGTCTTGTCATCCAAGCTCTATGATGTCTACGAGGACAATGCAGGAAGCGTGATCAAGGATGCCATGGCCCTCTCTTCCGAGATTTCCAAGGACAAGCTAGATGCACTCGCCATGGCTTACCTGGCCGAATTAGAGGATCAGCAGAAGCGTGCCGGTGAGGTGACCAGCAAACGGTTCAAGGATCGCTTCGGTTCATCCAAGGCTAAGACAGAGGAGGCCAAAGCCGCACCTGCTGCCCCCAAGGCCAAGACTACCCCTCCATTGAAGCGCGGTGGCAGCCGTCTTTCGATCGCTGCCTCGTTCGGATCCTCAGCCAGTCTCGCTGGTTTAGGCGACGGAGATGACGACGAGTCTGTGGAGACTGCGAGCATCACCAGGTCGAGCAACACCGACGCCATGTTGATGGAGCAGATTCAGGATTTGGCCAAGGCTCTGTCGACACTCCAGAGGGATCATGTCGATGTGACGGAGGCTCTTGTCGTTGCCAAGATGGAGAAGATGCAGTTCATGGAGGAGACCGAGAACCTTCGCAAGAAGATCGCCGACATGGAGCGTCAACAGAACCGTGCTTCGATGATGAGCGCCGTTTCTCCCTCGGTGATGAGCCAGAGCGACGCTGCCTCCTCTATGGCCATGTCCACCCATTCGCGGGATGAGGATTTGGAGGAGAGTTTGGAAACCAAGGCCTCTTCGATCGCTTCCTCGACCAACGGCCAGGATGAACTCTCTCAGCGTCTCTCCGTGGTTGAGCGCGAACTTGCTCATGTAACTGGTGAGCTCGTTCACGCCAAGGTCTCTGCAATGGAGGCGATGAACGAGGTTGAGTCTCTGCGTCAAAAGAATTACAATTTGGAGAAGGTTCTGATGGACTCCAAGGAGGCGGTCATGATGCTCCAGGAACAGCAGGTGGTCCTCCAGTCGACCAAGATGGCAATGGCGATGGAGATGGATGGTTTGCGCCATGAGCGGGATACCTTTGAGAAGGACATCAACGTGATGCGCCAGCAGTTTGAGGAGACGAAGCGTTTGTGGTTGGAGGGTCAGGTCGAACGTCACACCCTGCAGGAGAAGGTCAAGGAGCTGGAGATGAACGCCGCCTTTGCCGCCTCTACCAACAGCCTGGGACGGGGTCGCACTATCCGCAAGTCCCTTGGAGAGGTTGCAATGATGAGCATGATCAACTCTAGAAGCGGCTCGCCCTCACCCAGAGCCTCGACCCAGATGACAGCCCTCTCGGAAGACGGCATGCAGATTCTGAACGGAGAGAATGCTCGTCGGGGGTCAGGAGATTCGCAGGAGAGCTCCAGCCGACAGACTCTGCCCCGTGGCAGTACCGATACCTTGGGCTCGACCCAGTCTGGACGCGAGTCTATGTCGAACTCCAGACCTGCGGCGGTTGTTCGTAAGGGATGGCCAAGTGAGAAGGCAGCGAGCGCAGGAGTTGTGCCTACATCACCGACGTCAAGCGGGTTCGGAACGCGCAAGTTTATGGTGGCTGAGGGCGAGACGAAGCTCAAGCGCAGCCAGTCGACGCGCAACAGCATGTTTGGCGGTCTTAGTTTCCGCCGCTCCAACAGCGAGGTCAACTAAGGAGGGGAGAACGGCTATATTTCCCTTCGTGAGCTCATGTAGCTGCTTGTATCATCGTTATTATTTTCTCCTGTTACATATTTTTTTTGCTTTTACTTTTGCGTTTTCTATTCGTTTTCTAGTGTGCTCTTTCTTTCTTTTTTGTTTGTTAACCTACATTGTCCGTTTGATCGTAATGCCGCGGTCTTCTGTGCCACCATTAAAAAAATATTCCTATTCGTTTGTACATAGCTTCATGTTCTCTGCTTGGTTGCTTGTTTTGTCTTTTTTTTGCATGCTTGTCCTTGGCAATGAGTGAATCACTGATGTCAGATGTAAAGCACAGCTGTAAACGTGTTTCTTTAGGTGAGTGTATCATACATATCATATTCACTCGGCGGGGTTTTCTATCATCATTTCATTTGTGATGAAGACAGCCAGGGTACCCCCTTTTTTTTCACCTCGTGTGTTCGTCCTCTTATCGTTCTTTGTTTCTACTTCATGGCATTTCCGTTGAACATGAGCGTATGGTTGCACCAAACTCACTCCATCCGACTGCGGATGTGTGCACAAGTGTAAAAAATGCGATAAAACGAACTTCCTTCCTTCCCTTCCTACTCGTTTAAAAAAAAAGAACCCACGGTCTGTCGACAACCCCACAAACTTCGAAATTTACCAGTCCACTTCCTCATTCATTACACACCCTCACTCTGCACCCATGACCTCGACTATCCAATTGCGAGCACATCTCTCTTGGAAGAAGAACAGCCTCATTCCCTCCTCATCCCCCACCACTATCATAACAACCACATACCCGGTGGTGATGACGAGGGGTCCCGTGGCACGGATGACACACCGAACCACTTCCACTACCGTCGCCGCCACTCGGATGACCGTCGCTGGAACCAGAACCAAAACACCTCACGCGTTGGTCGGTCTATGCCGACAAAAACACCAATACCAATACCACAGTCAGGGCGGGCCTTCGATTTCTAGAACATTGGGCATGGTTTCTACAAGTGCGACTAGGACAATGTTAGGAGTTACGAAACGAGTAACAGCGACGGACTCTGGTCTTGCTGGTTCATTGGCAGTCTCAGTCCAATGTCCGCCAGGGCCAGGGGGAAGAGGAGTAGGTTCGAGAAGAGTAGGTGTTGGGTTTCATACATATGCATCCCAGCCAGGCGCTACAGTGTCCGCAGCAACTCCATCAGCGGCCGCCACAATCCTAGCGCAACAACACCAACAGCATCACTACTCACAATTGCAACAACAATGGAACCGGCAACAGGCTGGGATGTTCTTCATGTCTTCGCCACCTATGATGACTCGGCAGGCTGAGTGTGGGCTGGGAAGGCGAGGTGTGCACCGGCAAATGTCGACACAGCAAGAGCTCGATAATGTCGTTTCGTTTTATGATGACCAGGTGACCCTTGTAAGCCTCTCTTTTTTTTCTCCTTGGGGCCTTTGCCCATTATATCATACATGCCATACATAATACATGTCCTGCGTCTCATGTTCGTGAGGCTATTTTTGAGAAGGATCTTGTTCGGTTTTGTTAACGCGGAGGGAGGTATATTTATTTTCTTTTTGGCGACGTGTTTGACCTTGTGTTCTGGATAGTACGCCGATCAAGAGATTCAGACTGTCACGCTGAAGGCGCTCCTAGGCTTCGGAGGTTCCAAGAAAGCCGGGGCTGAGGAAGCGACACTATCAACAACAACAGCAGCGGTCGGAGACGACCACGACCATCACCAACAGGATCTAGAAGTCAACTTGCAGATGGCTCGGTACGCGCGTAAGGAGTTACCAGTCCGGTTAGCTCGACGGGTCAAGTCGATCCAGAACTTACCCTTTATTATTGGGACTAACCCGTATATTAAGCGAGTGTATCGACTTTACTACGACTCCTTCCAAGCCCTGACAGCGTTCCGGGAAGATATTCGAGATAAGGAGGATCTGGATCAGTTTGCAGAGGTCTTGAGGGGCTTGGTTGAGTCTCATGCGGATGTTATTCCTATGCTCTCCCAAGGTAACTTATTCAAGTTATTGGAAACAATAGGTTCTCCAACGAAGCAGGATAGTGACGAAACCCCTGTCTTACTGACATATTTCTATCTTGCCATATTTGTTGCGTGCGACATCCAGGTTTTTTGGAATGCAAAAAATATATGAACACCGCCGACATCCAAACGTTCCTGGACGAGATGATTAGGTCGCGTATCGGAATCCGACTGATTGCTGAGCAGGTAATTGCTCTTCGGGCGCAAAGGACGGACTTGCTTAAAGATGATCAGGAGGAGGGATCGGCTCAAGACAATGGCAGCACCACCACTACGGACCAATCGAATGCCGATAGCAAAGTCATTGGTGTCGTCCATACTCAACTCAAACCGGCAGAACTGGTCAAGGACTGCGCATCCTTTGTGCAGGAACTGTGTAACGTCAACTATGGATCGAGTCCCGACGTGGTGATCAACGGTCAGACGGATGCGACGTTCACCTATGTACCTGTCCATCTTGAGTACATTCTCTGCGAGCTTCTCAAGAACTCTCTGCGGGCGACGGTTGAGCACTCGGTCAAGATTGGGCGGTCTGTTCCACGACGAGAGACCAGCATCTTTGACGAGCTCACAGAGGAGGAAGGGCCAATTGATCATGCCGAGGTCCGACAGATCCCTCAGGAAGGTAATGGATTAGCTTCATCATCATCGCCAAAACTGAAAGAGAAGGGAAGCAAGGAGTTGGATATTACCAAGCGGCCGAACGAGTTTGGACATCCACCAGTGGAGGTGACGATTGCGCAGAGCGAGCATGAGATTACAATCCGGATCCGTGACCAGGGCGGTGGAGTGTCACAGGAGGACCTGGACCACATCTTTGATTACTCGTTCACCACTGTTAAAGATGACAACGAGACCTCTTCCTCATCCTCCTCCGCAGCGCCTGATGGCAGTTTGTTGGACGGTGGTAGTCCTGGCAATGAGTCTGAGAGTATCTTTACGGGTGTCAGTCGATTGGCGATGCAGGCTGGACTTGGAGGCCCAATCGCTGGTCTAGGTTTTGGGTAAGTGGAGATTTTTGGTGCTGCTACTGCTTATGTCTCTCTGCTGCTGGATTTTGTTGTCATGGTTATGTGTTTGCTATAGGGGTTGCAACACGCACCCCTCCTTTTCTCATGCGCATGTATTTTGCTTGCTGATCCTGTTTGTTGATTGAGGAAAAAAGGGACATACGAAATAATAACCAAAACCACTAACTCAATTTTCGGATGCATCCCTCCCTCCCTCTCGTTTGGTCTCGTCTCTATTCTCTGCATTTCTCTCTGTCTCCTTCCATTGCCCTACTTTCTCACTTTACCTCTCACACGCATTTCTCGCTCTCCCTCCCATTCTTTTCTCTCCCTCGCTCACGCACACTGTACTCACTCTCTAACACACATATCTCGCTTGATCTTTTTACCTTTTTCACCCTTGCATAACAATCTTGGCATTTATGTTTGTTTGTTTGTTGTGTTCTATCTGTTTGTTTGTTGTGTCGTTAACTTTGTCGTGTTTGTGTGTTTTATATTTTGTTGTGCTCCATTGGGCTTTGCCTTTGAATCTTTTTAGACTGCCTTTGACAAGAATCTATGCACAGTACTTTGGCGGACGCATGCACCTCGTCTCGATGCAAGGCCATGGCGTCGACGTCTATTTAAAACTCAAGCAGCTCCAACATGTCGAAGACCTGCAAATCTAAGTACTTTACCGACTTTACCTCCAAGTTGCTAACCGCAAGCCATGTAGCCTTTTTTTTTTGTTAAGGCAATTTCGAATAATATTGAAAGATGCATAAACGCGCAAAAAAAAAAAAAAAAAA
>QZWT01000461.1:0-10267 GCA_004114315.1 Cochlonema odontosperma
TGCACACACAGTTGCACACGGTCATCGCCGGTAGTACTGCTTCTTGAAGCGGAAGTGCAGCTGCAGTACGCCGCGGTCAAACTTGCACTTGAACGCCTTCTTGTGCGAGTACTCCCACTCGCGATTGACGATGCGGAAGGCTATGTCTTCGTAAGGCGCGCCTGCCACAAAGCGCAGCAGCACAGTGTCGTCGCTGCCGCTCGCGGTGTCAGGCTCCAGCCGGTAGGACGGCGCACGGCCACCGCCCACCAGCTCCGGATAGAACAGATTGAACTTGTAGCCCTGCACCGCCTTGGGCGGCGGGTTGTCGTGGTCGTAGTGCACGCGGTTGTACTTGTTCCACTCGTAGCCCGTCTGCACGCGGTTGTAGTGGCGCGGCTTGCGTGGCCGCAGCTGGCCCTGCCACGTGTAGTGCTGCGTGGCCAGTGCTGCCTCGGTCGCGAACACCTCCTCGTTCTCGACCGTGTCCTCGTCCGCCAGGAACTGCTCGAACATCTCCTCCGCCTCGAAGTTGAGAAAGTGGGGCCGCTCCTGTGCGTCTGCGTTGCGCATGATCTCCGCATCTGGCTGGGTGTCCACACGTCGCACATTGAAGCGCCGTTCTCGCACACACAACCGTGCTGCCGCCTGTGCTCCTCTGCGTCAGCCGTGCGTGTTGCATCACCACGCCACCTCGCCCGCTCGCCACCCACTCCGTCACCGCGTTACCACGTTACCCATCACCACCACGCCACCTCACCACCCCTTCACCTCACCACGCCACCCCTTCACCTCACCGCCCCACCGCCCCTCCACACATACCAGCTCGCGTGCATCCGCATCGGCACCCACGCGCAGCAGCGTCTCGTCGCACTCCCGCACACACAACTCCGGTTCAGGACTCGCGTTCGCGTTGTACGCGTGCACTGCTGCGATCGGCGGTAAGCTCGGATCCGCGTCCGCGCCCAGCCGGCGGCTGCTTCCCATGCGCAGCTCCCGCATGGCCATTGCTGCATCCTCGCGCTGTCGCTGCCACAGCCGGTGCAGCCGCCTGTCCACATACATGCGATGCATGTCGCGCAGACACGCCTTCGCCTTCCACAGCGCAATGTGCTGCAGCACGCGCTCCCAGTAGTCGATGTCCACGGGCTGGCCGCTGCGCAGTTTGTCGCGGATCTGCCGCTCCAGCTGGTCCAGCTCGTGCACACGCTTCCCCGACAGCAGCAGCTCGATGTCCTGTGCTACGGCGGCTGGCACGCCGCCGTGTCGCTGCCGCGCGCCGGTCTCGCGCAGCTGCGCCTGTCGATGCTGCGCCACCACATCCAGTGCTCGCCAATACGCGGCCGCCTCACGATCCCGCTCGAGATGGCAGAACAGTCGGATCTCCTCGTGCACCGCCTCCAACTCAGGCCCTGCCAGACGCTCAACTACCGCGGCCGGTTGGTCTGCCGCCACATCCACCTCCACCCCGTCGTCGTCCACCTCCACACCCGTTTCCGCCAGGTGCAGGTTGATGGCCAGCAGGTCGATGGCGTGTGCACGGCGCTCTCTGATCCGGATCTCCGCGCGCTTCTTCGCCTGTTCCAGCGAGAACCGGTTCTCCTTGTCGCGCCAGTCGCCCAGCTGCGCCTGGTCGGTGTCTTTGCGCGAGCGTGCTGCTGTCCGTTCGCGCTCGTCGAACTCGCGCTCCCGCTGCTCCCGCGCACACTTGATGCGCTCCAGCTCAGCCAGTGCCGCGTCGCGCCGTTGCTGCTCGTCGCTCGCGCTGACCCCGCGGCGCCGATCCCGCTGCTGCTTCTTGTGCCACACGAACGCGGTGTCGGCCGCCTCTGGCTCTGCAAATCTGTCGTTCTGGCGGTGAGCGTGTGCGGGTGTGCACTCAGCCAAGGCGCTGCTCACGCACCTGCTCGCGCACCTGCTCGCGCTGCTCGGTTCCACGCTTCATCGGTACACTTTCAGTACACTTTTGGCGGCTGACGGCGATCGTGCGGTGGCGGCTGAAACTGCCACTCAGGTGTCGGACACAGGTCAGACAACAAAATGCTCAGCACGAAACTGCCATGCCGAAACTGCCACGCCGCCGCCTGCAGCAGATGCGTGTCGCGCCACGCTTCTCCATACGCAAGATGCTTGGCTTTCTGCGTGCTGACCTTTGTCTGCGCCATTTGAAACGCATGGTGTCTACTTACGAGGATGATGCTGTGGTGCGCAACACCCGCGCAGCAGCAAACGACGGACAAGGCCATCACGCCGGTGGCGCAGCTCGCCATAGTATAAAGAGGGAACTCAAGAAAGGCCTAACAAACAACGAACCCTTTGCTTCCATTCATTACAAACAGCACGCGCGCTATTGCAAATAGCGCCACATTTGCTGAAAGCCTCTCCGCTGGAGCGCACATCCACAGCGTGTCGTACAAAGACGAGGAAGACGAGGAAGACGAGGAAGAAGGCGCTTCTGTCGCAAAAGAATACATGAGCCGTGCAGCTACCAAACCCTTTTCGTGTTGCGTTTTTGTTGTCTGGCCTGCGTCCGACACCGCAGACCTGCCAAACCCTTTTCAGCAGCAGCCACAGCCACAGCCAAAAGCCACAGCCGCAGCCTGAGAAAGCGCCGCGACAGCTTCGACGCTCCGCCCTGCCGCGCCCCACCCCGCTTCTGGTCTCCGCCTTAGCTTCCGTCTCCGCCTCTCTCTTGACTTCGGCGCGGCAATGCAGGCGCCAGCAGCTTGGCTCACTGCGTCGCAGATCATTGGCTGGGCGTATGTCGCTGCGTGGTCGGTGTCGTTCTATCCGCAGGTGCTGCTGAACTTCCACCGGAAAAGGTATGTGCATGGAGGAAGGGAGAGGGGGAGAAAGGGCTGTGCCTGCCTATGTTGGTGATGGTGGTGGTGGTGGTGGTGGTGCTGCAGTGGTGCTGACGCTGACGCTGGCAGTGTGTCTGGACTGTCGCTTGATTACCTGTATCTGAACCTGCTAGGCTTTTTATGCTACACGGTGAGCTTCAGGGAGGGGCTGCCGCTGCTGCCGCTGCTGCCACTGCTGCCACTGCTGACCAGTTGTGGTGCAGCTGTACACCGCCTGTTTCTTGTGGTCATCGTCTGTGCGGGAAGCGTATGCGCGCAGGAACGACGGGGCAGCCAGCCTGGTGCGGCTGAATGATGTGGTGTTCGGAGCACATGCGCTGGTGCTCAGCATGGTGGTGGTTGTGCAGACGTGGATGTATGCGGTAAGTTGTTCCTGGCCCCCTCTGCTGCTTCTGCCCCCTGCCCCTCCTGCCACCTGCCCCCTGCCCCTCCTGCTTTTCGTATGGCGCTGTGTATGCGGTGCTTGTTTGCAGAGCGGTGGCGGGGAACGGCAGGAGAACTGATGAGATGACTGACGGGGGATAGCGCGATCGCTCACAGACCGTGCCGCGGTTTGCGGTGGCATTCACGTGCGTAGCAGCGGCTGGTGCCATTGTGCTGGTGGTGCTGGCAGCAGCAGCGGCTCGCCCGCTGGGTGCGCCAATCGAGTGGATTGACGTGCTGTACTATCTGTCGGGCGTGAAGGTAGCCGTGTCGCTGAGCAAGTATGTGCCGCAACTGCTGCTTAACTGGCGTCGAAAGTCCACGGTTGGCTGGAGCATTGGCAACATCATGCTGGTATGTGGATGGGTGTGTGACGGGTCGATGGGTGTGACGGGTCGATGGGTGTGGCGGGTCGACGGGTGTGGATCGACAGGTGTGGGCTGTTTGGCATTGCCCATGTTTGCGCCACCTCCCTCACCACTGCCTCGCCTGTGCTTTACTTTCCTTCTGCTCACGCGTTGCTGTCCCGCCCTCTTCCAGGACTTTGCCGGTGGACTGCTCTCGGTGCTGCAGGAGCTGCTGGACGCGCACATGCAGGCAGACTGGTCTGGCATCACCGGGGTATGTGAGCGTTGCACGATAGCGATGTTGGCTGTGCGTGTGCTGACTGTGTGTGTGCGTGTGCGTGTGTGTGTGTGGATCCAGAACCTTGCAAAATTTCTGCTTGGAAGCGTGAGCATGGTGTTCGATGTCGCGTTCATGGTGCAGCACTTCTATTTATACACAAGCCGACAGGACCCCACGCCCACCAAATCTGCCTATCCGCCTGTACATTGCTAGTGGTGTGGGGGAATACATGCTGTTGTCTTGTGTGCTGTTGCGGGTGTTGCAGCTCCGCCAGGAGTGGCAGAGGAGAAGTGCTGCGCATGGGGTGTATGGGGTGTATGGTGTGTGCGTGCATGTTGTGTGCGTGCATGTTGTGTGTAGTGTACAAGCCAGACGCGACATGCACGCACAAGATGTTGTTGTTGCTGTTGTTATTGCAGCAGCAGCACAACTGCGCAACTGCACAACTGCACACTGCACGGTCAGAATGCAGCAGTGCCTGCGCGTGCCAGCTCAGCAGTGGCGGCTGCTGTTGCACCCGGCGAGGCCAGCCCCGACTCCAGATCCAGCATCGAGGGACTCGCGCGTCCGCGCAGCGTCTCCATGAGCTCACTCAGCCGCGGACTGGTCGGTTCCGGCGTGTCGGCTTTCGCATCCCTGGCCGCAGATGCAGCAGTTGTCGCAGCAGTTGTCGCAGCATTCGCCACTGCATTCGCCAGTGCAGTTGTTGCCACTGCAGTTGCTGTCGCTGCACTTGTTGCGGTTGTTGCCGCTGCTGTCGCTGCTGCTGTTGTTGTTGCCGTTGTTGTTGCCGCTGCAGTTGCAGGCGCAGCTAGTTTTGCCGTGACATCCGGCAGCTGGATGTCCGGCAGTGCCGTCTTCCAGTAGTTGAAGTCGTTGAACGCCTCGTCCTCCCGATGGCTGATCGGCGGGAAAATCGCGTCGACGATGTCTGTCAGGCTGACATAGCTGTGTGGCCATGGTCAGTCGTCACATGGCACAGCAGGGCACATTCAAGAGGTAGCCAGGAGGCAGCAGCAGGCGACAAGCGACAAGCGACAGATAATAAGCGGCGCATCCGTACCTCGACAGAAAGCCCACCATCAGTTCCAGGCGCAGATCACCGCTGTAGTCGATGGTGAAGATGCGCGATGTCGGCACATTCACGCTGCGGTACGACATTGCATCCTGCACCATGCCACACCCGGAGCACCAGCGTCAGCCATATGCACACCCATATGCACACACACACACGCACACTGCCTACCGTAATGCGGTTGCCGAATCCTGCGTAGAACGGATTTCGCCCTGGAAACAGCCGCGCAATGTCCCGCAGACACGCCATCTTGAACACCTCGGGCTTGCGCTGAATCACCTCGCGGTGGAACGACGTGAACAGGCGGTCGGGCGACATGATCACCGGCCCATGCGGCAGCTGGTACACGCCTTGCTGCACGTTCTGCAGGTAGTCGCGCGTGTAATCCGCCTGTCCAATCGGCCGCGACGTCAGATACAGGATGTGGTAGCCGTTGCAGCTGATGTCGCTGTACAGCTTGGCCACGCCGTGGTGTGTCCAGTCGCGGCCCATCATCGTGAACAGATGACCGAGCGCGTCCGAGCGCGTGATCGTGCCATCCACGTCCGAGACCACAATCTTCACGTCGTGCTCCCACAGAAAGAGGCGGGCAGAGCAGTGTGCGCGACCCGACGACGCGCTGATCCGGAATGTGATGGTGTTGGCGCCAGCACGCAGATTCAGCCGTTCCTAGCGCACGCATACACCCCACACACGCACATGAACACAGATACAGGCATAGGCATAGCAGGTGCAGATGCACACAAGCATGGGCACAGATACAGGCATGGGCACAGATACAGGCATGGGCACACACAGGCATGGGCACTCACCAGCTGCGCTGCGCTGAGTCGCAGGGTTTTGATGTACCGTGTGGGTGCAGAGGCGGAGGCGGAGAGGCCGGTGACGTACTGAGTAGCGTGTTGGGCGGCGTGTTGGGCGGAGGGATTGATGGAGCACGGGGCTGTGGCTGGAGCCGAGGCTGGATCCAGGGCCGGGTCCAAAGCCGGGTCCAGGGCCGGATCTAAGTCTTGGCCCAAGGTGGTGACAGAGGTGGTTGGATGGACGCGGGGCGGCATGCGCACACGTCCAACCGTTGCTGTAGCCAGCATCCCGCGTGCCGATCCAGCGGCCAATGCTAGCGGCGACGCCGACGCCGATGCCGATCCAGAGACTGGGGCAGAGCCGGCGTCGGAAACATCGCCAGTGCTCGAGCGCGACCACCATGTGCGCCATGTGCCACTGATGGTGCGCCGTGAACGCGACCGTGGCAGCTCGAGCGACAGACCGCTGCTCCGCGGCAGAATGTCATCCGACGGCGGCTGGCGGAACAGCACGAGCGCGGCAATGTACGGCGCGATGCTCGACCAGGTATAGAAGCTGCGGCAGGTGTCAGCGAAGCACGCAGCACCCGACCCCAAGACCACACCGGATGCTGGACCCACCTGCCGCAACCTCAACACATGCGCGCACACACACACATGCACACACACATGCACACACACATACACATGCACACACACATACACACACACACACACACACACAAATGCGCACCTACCCTTCGCGATACATCACCACCAGCTTTGGTGCATGCAGCAGCGCCGGGTCGCGCTGGAACTGTGCCAGTGACACCTGTGCTGCGCGAAACGTGTCCATGTCTCTGTGCCGATCGCCTGTGAATGCATCCATGCCGCACAGCGACACGTCAAACGCAAACTGCTGGCCCTGCACCGTCAGCGGTGGCTGTGCTGGCTGCACTGGTTGCACTGGCTGTGCCGGGTGTGCGAGGCGCGGCATCGACTGCGGTGCTGGATGTGGTGTGCCCGATGGCTGTGGGGGCGAGGACCGCGATAGTGGCCGCGTCGGCTCTTCCGTCAGTGGTGTGAGTGGCAGCGCCAACGACGTCGGATCCACCCACTCATCGTCCACCAGATTGCTGATGGTGCGTCGTCGCGGCAGTCCGCCCCAGCGCCATCTCCACTCGTCGTGTGAGCGGCGTTCCGACGCGTCCTGCACCTCATACTCCGTGTCGCTCAGAGGCCCATGCAGCGCAAATGCATCGTGGTCGTCGCGTCTTGCGCGGCTGTCGAAGCCATCCACGTCGTCAGGGTCGCTCAGAGCACCGATGCCGTCGTAGTTGTTGTCGTAGTTGTTGTCGTTGCTGTAGCTGTTGTCGTTGTTTTCATTGACAGTGGCGGTGGCAACTCTGACAGGAGTAGCAGGAGTAACAGAACTGGCAGAAGCAGCAGGACTGGCAGAAGCGGTAGGAGCAACAGTGCCCGTGTCATAATAGTACTCGTCGCGTTTGGCCTGGTCGTCTTCTGCGGACGCCATATGCGCTTGTTGATGGTCTGGCTGCACGGCATTGTCCGGTGCGCATGCTGCCGCATCTGTGTCTTCGTCTGTGTACGCACATTCGCAGTCAGCCACAGTGCTGACACATCCACACATCCACACACACCAGCACACACACTAGCACACACATGCATACCTGCGTTGTCTGAGGCAGACGGTGTGATATGCGGTCGTGGCAACGTGCCCAGGTTCTTCACCGCCGCAACAGTGGCATCGATCGCATCGACAACCGTAGTCATCACTTTCCCGTCCTCTTGCTGCTGCTTCATTGCTGCCAACTCAGCCATGCTCAGCTCTCCCTCCTTCTCCGGTCTTTCCAGCGCCTCGCCTCCTTGTCCCCCTCCTTGTCCCCCTCCTTGCCCCCCTCTTTCGATCTCCTCTGCCTCTGCCTCTGCCTCTGCCTCTGCCTCTGCCTCTGCCTCTGCCTCTGCCCTGTCCATGCACGCCACTGCCCCGTCCACGTCCAGCTGGAACGCGTCGTCCAGCGCCTGCTCGTCGTCGGTGGTTGCGGTTACGAGCGGGCTGGTGACCCACGCCTCGGGCACTGCCTCCTGCGTCTCCTCCACGAAGAACGCCTCGCCCGCCTCGCCCAGCTTCATCTGCAGCTCTGTGCGCTCGCCATTCACCTCGACCTCGACCAGCTTCTCGTGCGGGTGCAGGATCAGCAGCTTGCCGAACCGCACGTGGAAGGGCGACGCGCGCAGCGTCTGGTCAGGCTGGCGCACGACCAGCACATCGATGGCGCCGGTGAGCGTGGACGGATTCATTTCCTTGTAGTACTGGCTGATGTTTGACAGCGCCTGCGTCACATATTGCATCTTGGCAGCGGCGGTGTGGCGGCGGTGTGGCGGCGGTGTGACGGCGACGCGGCAATGGCGCACGTGGGAAATGCGCTGAAGCGCTGAAGCGGCACGTTGGGCCACGCCGCCAAGCGCGAACAAGTGGCCGCCAAAAGGCGACACGCGACGACAAGCAGCTGCATGGGCAGAACGCATGTGCACACAGACATGAACACGGACACAGACACGGACACAGACACGGACATGAACACAGACACGGACATGAACACCTGCATTTATGTTAAGAATAGAATCGGTGCGGATGTGGTGTTGTAACTGACCCCAGCAGTTGTTGTTGTTGTTGTTGCTGCTGCTGTTGCTGTTGCTGTTGCTTCTGTTGTTGCTGCTTCTGCTGCTGCTGTTTCTGCTGCTTCTGCTGCAACACGCTGTCCTGGCGCCGGTGTGCGCCATGGTGGCGGCGCAGCTTGGCGTCGTCGTTGAAGCGCCGTCCACACCCCGCGTGCACACACACGTACAGCTTTGGGCCGTGGCTGACGGTGATGTGGCGTGTCAGTCCAGACTGGTCGCCAAACGCTTTCAGACAGTCGGCCTGGTCGCACACAAACAGCTTGTCTTCGACCACACGCCGCCCGCCACCCGCTGGCCCGTCTGCTGCCGCGCTGCCTGGGAAGTTGCGTGCGAATGCGTCGTCGCCGCCGCCACTCTCTGTCAGTCCTGGCAGCTTTCTGTCCGACACTACATCGCAGCGTCAGCATACAGCGACAGTGGTGGTAGTGGCGGTGGTGGTGGTGATAGCGACAGTGACAGTGGTGGTGGTGGTAGTGACGATAGCGACAGTGACAATGACAGTGATGGCGATAGCGACACACACACACACACACGCACACGCACATGCACACGCACACACACACACACAAATCGGCATGCACATACATGGTCGCCAGCTGCTGACGTAGAAGTTGGCCCCGAGCGCACCGAGCGTGCTAAGCGTGCCCAGCATCACCGGACCACGTCGCCACCGCCGTGGTCGTGGCAGCTGTGAGGGCAGCGGGTCTCGCGGCGGAAGCGCATGCCATTCCAACGCTTGTGCTACAGCGACAACCGAGCGCCGTGGCGGTGTGCAGATGAGCATACACACACGCATACACACACGCACGGTGCTTGCACAGTGCTTACACATACCGTGGATGGCGCGAGGTGCTGCGCGCGGACCTTTCACCATGTTCAGTTCCGTTTGTTGAGGGGTGATGCCGCGCGACGCATCCATTCGACTACACCAGCGCATCAGCACCGCCACCACACGCATACAGCGATAATGTGACATCCTGCAGCAACAGCCTGCAACAGCCTGCATCGCTTCTACCTCCCCTCCCTTCCCCTCCCTTCCCCTCCCTCCCTCCACCTACTCTCGAATATCGGATGCTCCTATCGATGCTGCCGCACCCATGCCTGTGCTCGCCACTCCGTTTGTCGCCATCGTGCCACCGCCTCCTGCGCCTCCTGCGCCTCCACTGTCTGCCAGCCTGCCACCTCACAACCACAGGTCAGCCAGCGCCACACCGCCTGCCACCTACGGCTCCTTGCGTATAGCCTTGCCCCGCCCTTTCTTGGCATGGGGCAGCCGGCCTGCCATTGCCGACGGCGGTGCAGGCGGCAGCGGCAGTGGCATCAGTGCCGACTCCGCTTTCCGTTTGCGCGTCTCTCCCACACCAGCAGCGGCAGCGTGTTTGGCAGCGGTTGTCGGGCCTATGCGGGACTCGTCACACAACTGGCGCAGACCGGCACAGACTGGCGCAGACTGGCGCAGACTGGCGCAGACTGGCGCAGACTGGCACAGGCCAGCACAGGCCAGCACAAGCTAGCGCAACCTACCGAGCGGCTCGGGAATGCTGAGGGCGGCGGACGGAGCGTGGACGGTCAGGCGGATCCGCAGGCCGGTGGCGGGTTTTTGCTGCGGCGTGTTCATTCTGCCGGCCGTGCACCAGGCGTTTGCTGATATTTCGCGGGTGTGCGCACAGCGAAGCGGCTCCGGGCGCCGTCACCGCACACGGCCATTTCGCGCTGCGCTCGCTCGAGCCGAACAGTTGGCGCGAAAAGAACGCGCGCACGACGCTTTCTGCGCACGCCCGCCGCACGCATACACGCAGCCGCCGACCCGCCCT
>QZWT01000462.1:0-10264 GCA_004114315.1 Cochlonema odontosperma
GAGCATGAGCATGAGCGGGATGAGCAAAGGGAGGAGGGCGAGATGGCAGAGGAGAGCGCAGAGAAGACACAGCATACAGCAAACAGCCAGGAAACACCTGAAAAGGTGGTGGGGACGCGGCGGGTTGGAGCGGGCCAGCGCGAGTATTTGGTGAAGTGGAAAAAAAGGGCAGCTCATGACAATGAGTGGGTGACTGCTAAAAGGCTACAGGGGCATGAAAAGCTGATTGTTAGTTTCGAATCGCGCTCACTCGGACTGCAACTGCCCAACACTATGTTTATTCCCTTTCCACAACCCCATGCAAAAGCCTCAAATGGGGAGGGTGCAAGTGTAACGGGTGAGTGAGCGGCTATAAGTAGGGGCTACGCGTACAAATATAGTAAACAACATTCTCTTTCTCACACCCACGCACCAACACCCTTACAGGTGGGCTATTAGAAGCACTCAAGAATGTGTCATTTCATTAAATATGAGTAATAAAACATTGTACTTAGAGGATTAGGTCCATAAAAAGCGAAAAGTAGAAGGGGGCCCCTATTCTAACTTTCAGCCATAGTGTGACGCTCAACGAAACCGCCCTGGTAATGGCCGCCCCCTGGTTCGAACACGGATCTTCTCGCACGTGGAAGTGCCGCGCAGACCACTACACCCCCAGCCTGAGCCCGCACTCGTGACCGCGCTGACTCGCAACGCGGATCAGGCCAGCCAATCATAGAAGGGGGGTGAGATGTATTTAAGGGGGCTGTACTCCCACAGCATAAATGAAATTAACCTTTCCCACCACCTCTACTCCCTCTCTATTCCCCCCTCTCTCCTATAGCTACGGCACCACACATAGTCTCACCTAGGCTATTTCTGAGCATTCAAAATTAGTCTATGTTTGCAGAGCGTTGCTGTCAACTGTATCGCCCATCCCAGCTGGGCTCTTGTTGCCGTATTTAACGAGACAGATCCAGTATACCCTTGCTATATCTATTTCTTCATACAAATATGCCTTCTTCCCGATATTCGATCCATCGGCGCCTCAGAGCCCGATTATCGCTATAGCGAGTGGTGGAGTGGCAGCCGCGTGGCGAGTGTCGTACACTGCTGTCTTAGCACGGTGTACCGTTGGATGGTGCTCTTTGCACCCGTTGCCACTGCTTTGTGGACTTAGTAGAGGGTGGGGTTGTCGGGTAGTAGGAGAAGGAGAGGTGAGAGTGGAGAAGAGAGTAAAAGCTTGTTTATTTGCTAGCCAATCATCAGCGCTATATACAATGCAACACGCAATGCTGACATCACGAAGCTTAATGCGACACGTCACTGCTGCGATGCTTTGGGATTTCGACCCAGAGGAAGCGGCGGCGGCGGGGCGTCGTCGGATGCTCGTCGTCGTCACGTGGCTGGCCCGCTGGCTCACCACACAAACAATCACCGTTCTTCGTGTTTTTTTTGTTGACACTTGCTGCAGCGCTCTTGCAGGCGCAGATGCGGGTGTTGAAGCGGCAGTGGCCACGCTTTCTTCCTCGCTGCTAGACTCCGTTGAAGAGACAGCATCAGCTGTGGAGCGTAGGGTGGTGCGAGCAAAAGCAGCTAAAAGCGGCGAAGGAGAAAACATCGAGATGCTGCGGCGAACCGGACTTCGCGCCACGTGGCAAATAGCTATCACGTCGTGGTGGTGTACAGCCATTTCTTGGCTGAGCTCTCTGCGCTCCCTACACTACGGTGATGCCACCTGAAGCAGTAAAACTGTATTGCTGCACTCAACAACATGATGGTAACTCGACAAGCGATGCTCTTTGCTAAGCCTGGTCTCACTTAGACTATTTGCGGACATCTCGCGTCTCACAAACTCGCATCATTTAGTCTAACATAGACTAATTTTGAACTTAGAGTAATAAAGTTATTAGACTAAATTCAGTAAAGGGTGTAGTGAACGTCGCGTACAATCACTCGCGTGATTCTTTTTTCCTCGCACGTATCGACTAGGTGTGTGACCCCCTCAACGATCAGCGTCGCCTTCGCTAGCGTTTCCACTTGCTCTCGTGTTTTCAGCTGCGCTTCGTACGTTCGTGCTGCTCTGCGCGACAGTCGGATGTATAGAGGTGCGTCTTTTATCATTCGAGCGATCTCGTCCACCACTGCGTGGCGACGTGGTCTGCCGTGTTCTGCGGTGACTAGGACCACCCTATCTTGGCGTAGTCGCATTCTTTCGGTTGATTCCGTTGTTTGATTGACTTAGTAGATGGTGGGCGGTGGTGCCTTCCATGCCTGAGTGGCAGGAGGCGGTTCGTGTGTTTTTTCGGACATGACTGCGTATTTTCGACTGCCATCCAGATGCCGTGTGCACTGGAATGCTTTTTCCGAATTACGCCCCTGAAAAAAACACTGACGCGCCGGCCCGTCCACCAGACACCGGTCAGCAGCCTACGCCCCAGCCAACCACTACAGCAGCATCATATGCTAAGGCCCTCATGGGCTCCCAAACATTTGGACCGCAACAGAGGCAGTCATCGACACAGAATGAGGCCCAACTGCGCCAACTATACCGTGAAAGCGCTACGGTCCTACTCTCTGCACCAGGCAACCGGCACGACTTGTGGAGCGTGCTAAAAGCACTGAAAGAGACAGCCGGGATCACTCCCAAGGCGTGTGTACCTACGGGCCGCCGAAGCGTTCAGTATGCTGTCATGCTGAACTCCGTGGCAGAGGTGGAACGGCTGGCAAGCAACCACCCTGTGCTTCAGATACGGGGAGTACCCCATACGGTGGACTCCTGCGAAGGAGAACCCACAGTGAACCTGCTGGTAAGGAAAGTACCACCAGTGATTAGCGGAAGCCTAGTACAGCAGGCGCTAAGTCAACGCCTACCAGCAACGGTGACTGTTGGACTACCACGACAGCGCACGGTTACGTTCGCTGGTAAGACGACAGTCGTGGGCGAGTGGATTGTACCAGTACGCGGTTTCACGGGTGGAGCGATGTCGTTGTGGCTGTATGGAACCGAATGCCCGTTTTCGACCGTTGACGCGTGCTTTCAGTGCGGAATGCGAGGCCATCTCGCTCGCCACTGCGCCAAGTTCATGATGAATCCCGCGAAACGGCACCGCCCAGAACCCACTTCTGCCGCAATTGAGGCTGAGCCAGTAGAAGAGCCCGTGCAGATACAAAGTGAGGGCGAGATTGAAATGCCGGTGAGTATGGAACAACCGCAAGCCGCTGCAGCCCCCATCTCTCCCAGCAACAGCAGGACGGAAGGTAGCAAGTACGGCCGCCGCACGCGTTCCAAGAGCAGACGAGCGCAGACACAGGAGCGGCCGGCGAGCGAGGCATCGATGTCCGACATGTCAGACGCGGACATGGGAGCTGTGGAGGCACACTTCGCAGCACTGGAAGACGACAGCGAGGATGAAATAAAAGCTAAGGAGGATACTTCAAGTCTAAATCATGCTCAGTGGGTGAGACAACCGACGGCTGTGCGGAATGCACCATGGGCCATGCAAACCGACGGGAAGCCGATTGCACGCTTTGAGCCGGTCTACACCGTAGAGGAAGCTCAAGCGCATATGGCCGAGGGAAGCATGTTGACCCTATGATGAATCCAAGCCACAATTTGGACTCGGAAGGGGGCGACATGAGGCGATGTAATGGATTTATTGACGACGATCGGACAGTGAGCTTAATTCAAGGACATATTAACGTGCGAGGGAGCTTCGGAGGAAGACTGTATGAACTAGAGGAGGAGGTAATGACGGCGAATGGGATTGACGTGCTTGGCGTATCGGAGACGTGGCACAGACACGGCGTTCGCGTTCGCTCTAGATTGGCGGTGGTGACGGCTTGTGCGAACGAGAAAGAACCAGGCCCTCGAAGACCAGGAAGGCACCAGGCGGGAGTAGCGGTTATGCTGTCCCCGCAAGCCGCGGCCTTACCACGTCGAACGGTGCTGGTGGACGATGTACATGGAGAGTACCTATGTCTGGAGATTGGATCAATGTTCTTTGCGGTAGTGTACTTGTCCCCAAACACGCCAGCTGGGCGTTGTCGTGCGGTGTGGGAGAAACTGGCCGCTTTGGACAACGAGAAGCTGATAGTGTGCGGAGATTGGAATGCGCGACACCGACAAATGGGGGACATTGTGGACACAACCCGCGGGCGGGCTCTATGGCGCTTCGCTCAAGACCACATGTTGAGCTGTTTGAATGCGCGAGTGTTGCCAACACTGTTCACGTGTGAGACGGTGCGGTCTCAGCGAGTGTACGCACAGACGGTTACGGATATAGTGCTCCTGACACCATCAGTGCAGGGACAGGTGGATGAGTATGCGGTACACCACAACACATGCTACCTCGATTCGGACCACCGACTACAGACGTGGAGGGTGCTCGGAGTAACGACAAATGTCACACCGGAGCCATCAGCCCTAGACGCCGGACCGCGCCCGTTCAAAGCATGGCGGCTACGAGATGTGGATGTCACTGCACGCCACGCGTCAGTGGAAATGGTACACGCAGAGTGGGACACACACTGGCCGAGCGCAGAGGCGTGCTTGTTTGCCCTCCCACGGGTGATGTCAGCAACACCATGTGAAGAGCGTCAGCACGTACTAGATCGGACGGTCGATGGACTGAACAGGACCCTACACCGGGTGCTTGAGGTATTGGGGCGAAGCAGCTCAAAAATGAGGCAGCCCTTAGTGGTGTGGAATGAGCACCTGGAGCGGTTGAAGGGCGAGCGGCATCGGTGGTGGCGGTGGTGGAAGCGCACAGGACTGCTGACCGCATACGAGGCCTACGCAGACGCGAGACGCGTGTTCAAGCGTGAGCTATGGACAGCAAGACAACAAGCATATGAGAAGGTGCAAACCTTTATTGAGACAGCACCCGTGGCCCAGGCAGCACGTTCGATCAAACGGATGGCGAAGCCACGCACAGCCGTGTGCCATATTGCACCCAGTCGACTTGGGGCCTCAGTAGCCGAGGAAGTGGCAACAGTGTTCTCAGCTGCGTTTGAACGAAGCTCGGAGTGGCGGGCTGACATGCAGTGGTGGCCGGATGAGGGGTCAATGGAGCACCTGGCCCAAGGCTGCCCAGAGCCACTAGGCGCCATCCCCTTTGACGCCTCGGACGTGCGAGTAGCGTTGCTGAAACGCCCGGTGGGCAAAGCGGTGGGACCGGATCTAATACCGGCAGAGCTGTTCCACGCGATAAAGGGTGACGAAAAGGACGACCGGCTGAGAGCGGCGGCAGCAGCCATACGCCAGCTGTTTACAACAGTGTGGGAGTTTGGCGTGACACCAACGTGTTGGAGCGAGGGTCGAGTGTACCCACTGTTCAAGGGCAGAGGCAACAGGACAAAGTGCTCGAGCTACCGCCCCATCACCATGACGTCGGTGATGAGGAAAGCACTCGAGCACCTTCTGCTCCCGATTGTGCGCAGTCGAGCAGGGAAGTTGGACATTGCCCAAGGGGGCTTCCGTGTGGCACGCTCGGCCATGGACCAGGTACTAGCACTCGACCTGGCCATATCCAAGATCCGCAACATGCCAGGAGGGGTGCCAGCTGTATGCCTGTTGGACATTAACAAGGCATACGACCGCGTCGACAGAGAAATACTGTGGCGCATATGCGTGGATCGCGGCATCGATGGGCGATTGCTGCGTGTGCTCCAGACACTGTTCAACAGGGTGTCACTGCGAGTCGGAGTGGACGGTCAATTGTCACGTGCGTTTTGGCCTGCAGTGGGGGTGCTTCAAGGCTCGGTACTGAGCCCGCTGCTGTTCTCCCTCATCTTGGATTCATTGCCTAAAGAGATGCGGGAGTTGAGGAGCGGAGTAAGGATTGGCGAAATGGAAGTGAATTGTTTATTATTCGCAGACGACGTTACGGTGGTGGCGAATGGAACGGAGGAACTGCAACGCATCTTGGACGTCGCTGCCCGACATGCACGCACCAACCGATACGCGTGGAGTGTCGAAAAGTCCCTAGTGCTCGACGCGGAAGGCCTAAGGCCAGTACACATGAATGCGCAGCCGGTGAGCTCAGTGCCACGCGCCAAGTTGCTGGGCGTCTGGATGTCCTCGCGCGGATACGACCAGGACGCACAGGTGGACATGCTGGTGAAAAAGGGATACGCTGCTACGAGCATGTATGCGGCGAGAGGTGCGCGGTGTGGTGGATACGCACCTCGGGTGTGCCGGCGCATCTTCCTCTCGTTCATGCGCTCGTGCGCGGAATACGCACTGGCCATTGACACATTGTCCAAAGAGAACATGCAACGTCTGCAGAAAGTACAGATGTATACACTGCGCACGATATTTGGAGCGAGGCGGACAGGGAGTGGGCAAGCGATGGAGGTCATCTTCGCAGTACCTAGCGTGAGCAGCCGGTGCAAAATGATACAGCTACAGCTGAGTGAGCGTATGGAGACAATGAGCGCGGACACAATGGCCTACCACGTATGGTCGGATGAGGCAGTGCGGAACGGGATGCCGTCGGCAGCAGGTGGCATCTGGAAGTCGACCGGGTGGGGGATTCGAAGAACCCAAGGGGCGGCGGCTGCAAAGACATGGAAAGAGAGCCTACGTCTACGCCACGGGAGTCAGTCGCGAGTGAAAGCGTTGCGCTACCTGTCAGTTGGACAGCGCGGCGCTGATGTCTGTCTTGTGGTGGGAGTACCACGACACACGGCCTGGGATCTGGCGAGGTGGAGGGCTGGGTGCTGGGTGCCATACGCAGACTGCAAGCGCTGCGGATTGCAGAAGCTGTCTCGGCGACATGTGACGGAGTGCGCATTGGGGTCAGTAAGCAGCGGGGTAGGCCAGAGCGCGAACAGCGGAGCGAGCGAAGAAGAAAACACCGCATGGAAATCTCCCGTGGACATGGTACTGAACGACACGCCTAGGCTTGGGCTGAAAGAAGGAGAGCCGGCTACGCGGTGGCTGATGGATGCGTTTGCGAAGATGTGGCAGTGTATTAAGTAAGGAGAGGAGGCAGGGAAAGGCTTGATTGCTACCCAAATACAACAGTCCATTATCCACAGCACAAGCGAAGCGCAGCGTAGCACAGTGTGGCATAGCATAAGCACGGCGATAGTATCAGCACAGCACAGCACAGCACAGCGCAGCGTCAGCATAACACACAGCACACAGCACACGACACAGCCTGGTGCGTGGTGCTTGCACACGCCGCTGTGCGACAAAGCAGACACCATCCGCCGTAGTAAGCAGCTTTACCGACTACTGCAAGCACTGTGAACACAATGTACTCCTCAGAACGAGAGAGTTGCAACAAAGTGCAAACTGATGCCAGAGATGGCGGCGGTGCTGCACCGCGCGCTCTGCCGGCTGTGGCGTTGCCGTCTGCCGTGCCGCGCTGGCACATGCAACCCTGCCGGTCTGAACACACCTGCGAGCAGCATGCGCAGCGTGCGGAGTGCCGCGCAGCGGTGTGGAGGCGCATACCGCCGCATCCGTCACCGCCACCACGCCACACGCTTCCGCACGCGTCCAGCGGCGATGCCGCCGCCACCACTCGATGCGCAGACACGGTTTATGGGCTACAATAGCTGCTTTCTGAGAGGCTTACACTGCAGAACAGATTCACCAAGGCACCGACAGAAGTGTTGCTGGCGTTACTGATGCAGTCAAAGCTTTATTCATCCACGAGCAAACCACTTCAGCCACACCAGTGCCATGTTAGGCAGCACTGGATTGCACCGAACCAGCCATGCTGCATACGCGCTGTCGTCTCCACTGGTGGTGATGCTGCCAGTGTCGAAGTGTTTCACCAGCCACTGTTGATGCTCTTGGTGGCGGTAGATGTACCATGCTAGCGTGTATACTGTATCGACTGCAGGGGACGTGCAGCGGTTGCCCATGCCATTCACGTGGAACTTCTGTGTTCCTACGAAGTCGGGAAGTCCACATCGTGTACACAGCGGTGGAGCAAACCGCTTTGTTATCCGGCAGTTGCTCAGCGAATGGCCGTGGTGCAAACAGCGCATGCACCGGCCATGCATCAGGCGGCATTGTCCAAGCGTGTGATGCTGGATGGGTGACTTGGCCTCACCATCCACACGGCAGACCACACATGCCCCTGCCATTGTAGACACCAGATGCCAGAGCTCGCAGGCGTCTGCAAGCACGGTCGCTTGCTGGTGGTTGGTGTGAGCGGCCGTAGCAACAATGTCATCACTAACAGCGCTTGGCCCGGTCTCGTCTCTTGTCTTCACGGGTGTCATGGCGGTGGACGCGATGCAATTGTCGCACAATAAAGCACCCGTTGTAAGCGCTAAACAGTTAGCACCGGTGCCGTCTAGGTATTGCTGTAGCGATTGCCGTCGACACATGTTTTTTTCAGCAACATATGCATCCATCTCCATCAGTGCTTGGTCGTTGCCAGCAAACATGCACATCATTTGCTTGCGTAAGCGCTCATTGGTGAGGGTCACTGCCGTAGCGTCTCGCCCGTCTCTCCCCGCTCTGCCGGTTTCTTGCGCATAGTCGCACATGCTCATTGCCATGCCCAGATGCATCACGACGCGCACACTGGGATAGTCAATCCCAGCGGAGAAGGCGGTTGTTGCAATCATCCACTTGTGGACACCAGCACTCCAGTCCCTGTGGCTACGTTGGCGTTCCTCGATGGAGAGCGTGGAGTGGTAGGTAGTGGCAATGCTGCCAACAAGCAGGTGCATCTGTTCCACGTTGTCCTTTGTGCTGCAATATATGATACCACGGTCCACCGCCGCAAACTGCTGACATGCAGTGTTCACATACGCACATGCTGCTTGGCGAACGTCTTCAGCTTCTGGTATGTTTTGCACTGCATAGTGCAATTCTGTTCGTTCAGTGGTTGCGCGTATTACTTTGAACCTCGCGGACAGGGCGATCTGCAGCGGCACCTCTTGTTCTGGCGGCAGGGTGGCGGTCAGTGCTACGAGCGGGACAGGAACTGTACGCAAGTATAATAGGTGCTTCATTACTTCACGAAAAGATGCCTGTGTCACAACAAAATGGGCCTCGTCGATCACAATCCGGGCCAAGCGGCCAGCAGAGTGCATCGTGCGCACATCCTGCTGGAAGCGCTCATGGCAAGCATGCTCCACGGACACAAGTAGGATGTCGGCTGTTGTGGTTGTTGTCGATGGGTTGGATGAAGGAGTCCACTGGCCAACTGCCAGGCCCGACTGTTGACACCTCAGCATCATCTCTTGCATAAGAGCGACAAGAGGGATCACCACCACAGTGGCCAATCTTCCCTTCTCTGCGTATGAAGGCAGGAGGAAGCATAGAGACTTCCCTCCTCCTGTAGGTAGCACGGCCAGGATGTCATTTTGGCGATCAAGGACTGATTGCACTGCGTGGGCTTGTTGTGGGGACTTAAATCGCGCCTCGCGGCTGTTCCATACTCCCTCTGTCCCGAAATATACAGTGACTCAAAAAATTGGCGCAATGTTTTGCTCTTTTGCACTCGGCGGCCGACTGCACCTGCTACACGTGACTTGTGACTGCGATACCCGTAGACTAGGTGCGTCTGCTGCATGGCTATCGAGCGGTATGCTTGGGCTGTGCTGGCATCGCCTACAGCTGCCACAAGCACGCATCGAGCAGGTCCGCCTCATTGCGCCATTTTTTGGGCGCCGCGTGGCAGCTGACTGCGTGCATGGAATGTGCGAGAAGCAAGTGACATCACCGCTGCCTGCCACAAATACAGGTCGGCACACGCCTCCAGACCTCGCCCACACACTTTTCCGCTCGTCTGCTGACCGCCTCTTCCATGCGCGCCATCTCCCGAGAGAAACACGACTCCATCCTGCTGTTGCTGCTGCTGCTGCTGCTACAGTCCGGCCTCTCAGCGCGCCGTATCGCTGCCCAAACGGGTGTGCACCGATGCACCGTGGACCGCATACGCCGTGCAGAGCTCGCCGACCTCGCCTGTCCTGCGCCTGGGCGTCCGCGCGTGCTGACAGACCGCGACCACCGCACCGCCGCCCGTCTGCTCGCCAGTGGCACGGTCGACACCGCCGCGGATGTGCAGCGCGTGCTCGCCGCGGACAGCCAGGTGGTAGTGTGTGCCCAGACAGTGCGCAATGCGCTGCAGCAGCAAGGCTTGGTGGCACGCGTGAAGCTGAGGAAGCCGAAGAAACCGCTACTGCGTATACGTCACGTCCAGGCGCGGCTGGCATTCGCCCGCAAGTACCAGCACTGGACCGTGGATGACTGGCGCGGTGTCGTGTGGTCGGACGAGACGAAAATAAACAGGCTGGGGTCGGATGGGCGCAA
>QZWT01000463.1:0-10201 GCA_004114315.1 Cochlonema odontosperma
CCGTCACAGCATCAGCCCCTCCCACTTCTCCGTACACGAAATTGTCAACGAGCACGGCAGAGAAAAGATCATTGACGACGTGATGGAGGAGCTAAGCCCGGCGATCAAGGCATCTTTCCGATCGCTAGAAGCCCCCACCAAGGCGCTGGTATATACGCATTTGAAGCGATGGAGCCTCTCTGTACTGCCTGCGCAGATACGAGAGTCGCCACACAGCAGCGTGTACGCTGAAGCAACGAGTCGTATGGGTACGGTGATTGCGCAGCCTTTCATTTCCCTATCGCTGCGCTGGCTGTCGACCTATGCTATTACGACATCGAAAATGACAATGCGAACGTGGATGGCGAAAAAATTTGCCACCTTCTCTTCCCCCTCCCCCGCCCTCGCCCGTCGCCTGCCCACACGCAGAGCACTCAGCATCCCCAACGCAGAGCCACGACCACGCCGCGTCCGCTTTGCTGCCCCTGCCCTTGTCTGTGATGCCGCAAGAACAGGCGACCTCGAGATTGTTCGCACCCTCGTCACACAATCCCCCGACCTCGTCCATGCCTGTCTGCCCAAAAGTGGCCTCACCCCCATCCACCTTGCCGCCTCCTACGGATGTAACGACATCTGCCGCCTTCTCCTAGACGCTGGTGCCGACGTGTGGGCACAGGACACCGAGGGATGGACACCGCTCCAATGTGCGGTTGTGGAAGAACGGGTGGACACCGTGCGGCTGCTCCTCAGTCGTATTGCGTCAAACGGCGACACTGCTAAGCTCCATGACATCAGCAATGACGACGGCGACACTGTGTTTGGCGTGGCTGCCAGCGAGGAAATGTGCCACCTGCTGGAGCAGTATCGATGAGGTCGCTTGTCTGCCTGCTCCCCTTCGTGTAAGATATAGGTGCACAACAAAGATGTATGGAAGTGCCACCTTTGTTCCCGCACAAGCGGGCTTCGTTGGAGCGAAGCACTGGATGACCGCATGGGCGTGCACGTTATCGCTGCTTCCGCTGCTGCTGCTGCTGCTGCCGCTTCTTTTTCCTCTGTGAAGAGCAGTGCCCCTCTGACATGCATGCAGGTTCTATTCACCTGCTGCTGCTACTGCTAGCCGCTGCTACCACA
This sequence comes from Cochlonema odontosperma, assembly GCA_004114315.1. Classification (NCBI taxonomy): domain Eukaryota; kingdom Fungi; phylum Zoopagomycota; class Zoopagomycetes; order Zoopagales; family Cochlonemataceae; genus Cochlonema; species Cochlonema odontosperma. The sequence goes on from QZWT01000463.1 coordinate 1,111, forward strand.
AACACACCCCTTGCTACTGCCACAAACATAGACAATGCATCCACCGCTTCTTCCTCTGCCGTCGCGTCTGACTTGCATCCCGCACCTCACCCCCCACCTCCTCCCCAACACACACCGTCTTCCCTTAGCACGAACGGACCAAACTGCCGCACGCATTCCGTCTCCACCGACACAGAGGATAGCCAGCTTCTCGCCCAAACAACGCCACCGGCGTTGTCACAAGCACACTCCCTTCACCACTACATCACACACCACACTGCCGAGAAGGACGAGGCACTCCGCTGTAACTACGCGTTTCTCATGATCGACATGAAGATCCTGATCAATGATGCCTCGCTGCCTCTCCACGTAACGTTCAAGCGGGTCCAAGACAGGATCCACATCCTCAAACTACCCTCTGACACTGAGCACTATTTCAAACGTGTCCTCGCGTTCATTGTGCAGATCAAATCGCTGGACTACTGGCACCTGCTTTTCGATAACAGGGACAAGATTGCTAAAGCACTGATGAAGCGCATGTACGCGCACCTGTCCATCATCCAAGCACTGCTCGTGCATACATGGAAGGGCTACGCGCTGAAACCGCTGCTTTTGAAAAACGCAGACATCATCCATAGCATACAGCAACAGGGCTTGTACTCGCCCGCCGTCAAGCAGTGTGTGCAGACGTTTGTGGACCTCATGATGGACGACCCCTTTCTGCTGGCGGTCGCTGGCCACAACCACGCCCTGATCGAGCCGTTTTCACTCCTCAGACAGCATGCGTTGAAAACCAACGACACACGGTGGTTTGTGATGTTTTCGCTTAGCGAGAGCGTCAGAAAGCAGGCTGACCAGCTGGAAGACATGCAAAAGCATATGTATACACAGACGCAAGTAGTTCCGCAGCCTGACCAGAAGCAGTATCACTCCATGTCGGCAATAGACACGTAGCGTGATAAAATGTCTTTCTGCGCAACCAATACCACTTCAAGCACTTGTAGAGCGGTGAATGGAAAAACAGCCTCCAAAGTTCAAAATAATTCTATCTATAGAGGTGGGGAGCGGTGTCTAGGCGGAGGGGGAGGAGGGGGAAGAGAAGGTGGCAAATTTTTTCGCCATCCACGTTCGCATTGTCATTTTCGATGTCGTAATAGCATAGGTCGACAGCCAGCGCAGCGATAGGGAAATGAAAGGCTGCGCAATCACCGTACCCATACGACTCGTTGCTTCAGCGTACACGCTGCTGTGTGGCGACTCTCGTATCTGCGCAGGCAGTACAGAGAGGCTCCATCGCTTCAAATGCGTATATACCAGCGCCTTGGTGGGGGCTTCTAGCGATCGGAAAGATGCCTTGATCGCCGGGCTTAGCTCCTCCATCACGTCGTCAATGATCTTTTCTCTGCCGTGCTCGTTGACAATTTCGTGTACGGAGAAGTGGGAGGGGCTGATGCTGTGACGGACATAACGCTCGATACCGCGCATCGTGGCGCTCGTAAAGTCCTTTTCCATCCTCGTTTTATGGTCCAGCACAATCTGATCGACATCGACAAGAAGGTGGTTCAGGTTGTTGGTGAGACGATCGGTGAAGTCTGGGGGAAACTCTGGTGCAGGCTGTGCGTTAAACCGGACCATTCGCCGCCACCGAAGGTAGAAGCTCTCCGTTTGACGAGACACCTGATCCCTCACAAGTCGATTCACTATGCAAAAGGTCCCCGAGACGACAGGCTGTACGACTAACGCGTTCCAGGGCGAGAATGGAGAAAGATCTTGGCTAGGAGAAGGAGTAGGAGTAGGAGTAGGAGTAGGAGTAGGAGTAGGAGTAGGAGTAGGAGCAGGACTAGGATTAGAAATAGGACTAGGACTAGAGCTCACGCTCATGCTCATGCTCCTGCTCACGCTCCCGCCCATACTCTTGCTCAAGCTCATACCCAAGCTCATGCCCTTGCCCTTGCTCTTACTGCCATAGCTCTGGGCCAAAACGAGCGTTCCGTTGTGACATACCAAAAGATGTAATGCGAAAAGGAGGAGAAGGAGGAGAAGGAGAAAGCAACGAGAGGCAGAGAATGGCTGAAACATCATTGGCACAGCCGTGGATTTGATCAGCGACGGAGAAGGAAAAAGGTGCTATTTTGGGGTGACACATGCGCGCTGCGGCTCCTTTTTTGCGCTAGCGCCGAATATTTTTGCCCCACCAGCTCATGCATAGATTGTTGGGAGGAAGTGCATAAGCAGAGAGAGTGTGTGTGGGTGAGGATGGTGACAACAGCATGTGAGTATGAGCGTAGTTGTGTAGTAGTTGAAGTGGCAAGAGAACACGCATGCATAGCAAGAGAAGAGAGACGCATCTTTGATAAACAGCTTGTCTTTGTATTGCAACGGAGGAATGGCACTCCCCACGCCACCACTACAAAGAAGTGGACTATATACACAACAGAACATGCAAAACCCACCAACCGAGCATCAAGCCAGTGATTTCTTTTTGGGAACTTTTCCGTTCATCTTTTGGATCGCTTCTTTGAAGGTGACATACTCTTCCTGTCCCGGACTGCGAAGCGCTAATGACGGATCATGCTCGCTCAGCGCCGGAATACACAACGCCTCTTTCTCCCAGTCTGAGAACCCTTCTTTATAGTCCGTGATGAGCTCCTTTGGCGCTTTGATGATGTTCTGGTACGACTGTGTCAGTTTCGGGATCAGGAACCGCGAGATGAAGTCGTCCCGGTTCCTGTACTGGGTGGTGAGCGCGTGTAGATTCAGTACTGCAGAGGCAGCCGCAAGCGGTTGCGAGTCTTCCAACGTATCGATCCAGTTTCGGGGGTCAAACTCCAGATGCCTCATCAGTATCACAGCATCCGCTAGCACAAAATACTGCATTGGCAGCACGACCTTTTCCAGCAGCACCAGGAGATCAATAGTGCCCAGTTGTGGCTTAACATCAAGGAACGCCCAGATCAGGCGGAAGTATTTTTTGATCTCTGCGTCGCTAGTTGTGATCATCCCACGCGCTTTCCCTTGACTGTACTCAGCATACGTCGGGAACCGGCTCAGCAGCGATGTTTCCCACGACTTCTCAGTCTCTCTCGTCAAAAGAGATAGCAACCTTTCCACGTCGTAGTAGTAGAACCGGTCATTTGTTTCATTGCCACGCACTCGGTAGCGGAACAGCTTAGTTCCCAGGCGAACCATATCACTAGGCGACGGAAGTGGAAGCACACGGTCATCGATCAATCTGAGAAGCATAGTAAGGTCAGGGTAAGCCGCTGAATGGCTTAAGATGAACCAGCTGTAGTTGTAGCTGGGCTGGAAGAGGCGCGTCACTTTGAGTGTGTAGGGGGTCGAGTTGACGGGCAGAGGAAGGTTTTTCTGAGGCACCATCGCCCTGCGTGCTTTCTGATACGACGACTCGTAGCGATCTTGAATGTACCGCAACACGTTTGTCCACATGGTTGGAGATATTCTCAACCACTGAAGCACGGTGGAGGAGAGATCCATTTTCTCAACGCGAGCCGTATCGATATCACTCCCGAGATCACCGTTGTAGTTGGGGTCGATCGACAAACGCGCGAGATGCTTGATGCTTTCGACAAGCAGGTTGGCAGGATCCGTCCATTCCTTGCCGGTCAGATCAACCCAGACAGATGGAAACTTCATGGAAATCCCGTCCTCGTCCTTGACAGTGTTGTAACTCAGAGTGCTGCCACCCTCCACTGTATCCAGCAAGTACTTCTTGATTTTCTCGTTCTTTGCGGCGATAGTAGAGTGCGGTTCTTGCAGGATCTGAACCATCTTCTTTGCAACGTGTGAAGGCAGCGCACTGCCTGGCATTTCGGCGGGGAGGGGCGGGATAGGCGTGGAAATAAAAGCCGGCAGTGGTGAAAGTTGCAGTGAACGTTGTGGTGAAAATCGTGGCGACAGCGATGGCTGGTCAGTTGCAGGAGGAGGATGGTTCACGGCCTTTGCTGTGGAAAGGGACATGGGCAGATATGATCTGAATTTAGCCAACGAGTCGTGGAGGTGACCCGGTGTGGCGGTGACTAGCGCAGCTAGCTGGAGTAGAGCGAGAGTTGTGGTAAGCTGCATGGCAGAAGCAGACAAATGAAACAAGCAAGGCAGAGGCAGAGGCAGAGGCAGAGGCAGAGGCAGAGGCAGAAGCAAACGCAGAAGCGGAGGCAAAGGCAAAGGCAGAAGCAATGAGCAGGCCACAGGCAAGCGGGAAGACAGCGAGACGGGAAGCGAAAGGGAGCAGCCGTTTTAAGCCTGCCCCCACTTCCCGATTGGGCATATCGTCACGTGATATAGCAGTGCTTTGCCAAGCGACAGCCTCATCCAGCCACGCTGCGGCAAAACAGCTTCTGCAAACGGACCGCCGTCGCGTGGCACTCGCGTGTGCACCGAGAGACGGTTGGGCGGAAATGCAGTTGCTAATGGACACCTTCGTTGCAGCAAAGTGCCGCTGCTCGTGCATCCACATACGTCTGCACTGTGCTGTGCTGTGCAATGTTACATTTTATTGTGCGTTCAGTTGTTGTAGTGCAAGGGTGCATCGTCGGCGCAAATAATCCGAGAACTCGTATTTGCGATAGTTCTTGGTCACCACACCAGTCTGGTCGTGCGCCGCACCAATCGAAGCACCAACCAGCACCTTTTCCAGTTGGTGTGTGGCATCTCGCGGTTTGTGCAGCTCTGTTGCAAGCAGCACTCCCAACTCGTATCGACAATAGGGAATCACCCAGTTTTCTCGAAGAATCTCCTGTTCAAGCGCAAGACAAGCGTGGAGCAATGGCACTACCGTTTCAGGAGCCTTTCTCTGGCAGACAAGAAGCACACCACGCAGCAGTAGGTAGGCTGCCTCCACGTCGGGGTCTGGTGCTGTGTGTCTCTTTTTGAACTCCTACGTGTGCGTGGTTGAGCACGCAAACTACAGCACAGCATGGCACAGCACGGTACAACACGGCACAGCACAGCTTTCCTCCCTCCCTCCCTCCCTCCCCTTCCACTCACCTTTACACTCTCTTCCAGCAACAGTTCAAAGCGTTGCAGTCGACGCATGGACATACGCGTGATATCTCCTCGCAGGTACAACACAGCAATCACCATAAACGGTAATGGATAGCCACGCTCAAGCGCCCGCGTGCACTGATACGCCGCGAACTTAACAAACCTGCTGGGCTATAAAGACATGTGAGTAAGCACGCTGCATACACTCGTACGCACCTTGATCTTGTTCTTGCCATGTCGTTCGCCCAGCAGACTGGGAAAAAAGAGAAGCAGCATCTCATGCACCTGCTGCAGCATTGTCATCGCTTTCACTTCTGAGTCTTCAGTGGCTTCCACTAGGTGGCACGCTGCCAGGCAAATGCCGGCAATCGGCCGCATCTCAATCTCGTCTGGATGCAAGCGCCGTGCTGATCGTTGTCGAGACAGCGTGTCGTTCTGCAAGCCATTGTCGATGCCACTGCTAGGACCACGACTTCCTTTGCTAGCAAGTGGTGTGTCGCCATCCGCGTTGTTGCCTTGCTTTCGCCGGAAGAAAAAGGCTGACTGCAGAATCCTGACGGAAGTGGGAAGGTCGAGCTGCAGCAGATAGGCCAGCCCAAGTTCAACACGCATGTTCACTGCAGCAACACGAGCCGTTTCGCTCACAGAGATGGCGCGCGTCAGGCGGAAAATGACCTCATTGATCTTGTCGACCTTGCGAGAGTAGTTTGCGCCGAGGAACAGAAATATCGGCCCGTCACTACAAAACACGTTGGCAGACACATGTAGCCACGCTTACGGGAATTGCGCTAGACACGAGTTCACGACGTCTCGCGCAGCAGCTAAAATCGTGTCTTGTCGCTCGAATCCGTGGGGCATGAGCAGGAGATTGTACAATACCAAAGCGGAAGCCATGGGCGCACGGACGCCGCCGTGCTGATAGACCTGCCGAAGCAGCTGGATACCACGTTCACGATCAGCTACAAACCCAATGGTGCGTAGCACAGACAAGAAAGACGACGGAACAATGGAGAGGATGAAGTAGAAGAGCCCGAGGCCGAAATGAACCGAGTCAACCACATCCGCATCGGCATGGAAAACGCTAGCGGTGATGCCGCCATTTCCAAAGCCGCTGAACGACGAAGCCAAGTTGCTGTACCAGCTGAATCGGGATTGTGCCCGTGGTGGACAGGGCGGCGTGGGATCGACTCTGGGATGCGCGTCTTTCGCGTCGTCTCCCATCTCTGCTTGGATTTTGCAATACATTTTCCATGATTTCCGCAGATTGTACGCGCTTTTAATATCGCTTCCGGCGGAAACCATCTGCAGCACAGACCGCAACAGAATCGTGTCGGCAAGCACTAGCTCGCAGTCCCACCGAAAATTCTGCCGTAGCGCGGGGATTGTCAGTTGATTTTGAGTGCGTGGATGTTGGGTAGACATGTCTTGCGAAAAGGCTTGGAATGTAGTCTCCTATCGCCACAGTGAGTGAGTATGCCTGAACGAGTGTGTGTGGTGTTACGAAAGATTCGCGCGATTGCAACGGTTTACCGGCCAGTAGTTCTGAGTCCTCCAATCGCTGCAGCGCCGTCTCTCGATCTTTGCGATGCTGGCCAATGAGAAACTTCACTAAAGACACCTAGTAGCGCGTCAACCCGCGACGTTCACAGCGTGTGTGATTGTACTTCGGCAAGATGAAGCGCGTAGCGTGGCAGCACAGATGCTTTAGAAAGCAGAAACTGCTCGGCTGTAGAGAACTCGGCGTTCCAAGTGGCTCGGATCGCATCTAGAATACAGTCGTGCAGCTGACCAGCAACATCGGTGTCTCTTCTCTTCGTAGCCACATGCTCGCTAACAGGCACGGGCACGGACGCAGACAGTTGCGCAGAAAGCGGTATCTGTGCCATGTTTCCTTGGCGCAACGACTTAGACAGCATTGAGTTGACGCTTTCTTTTCGCACGCGCGGGGTCAACACGTCGGCAATGGTGCGCGGAGCCTGAGGCTCAGACTGGACGGAATCGGGTGGAGTAGCAGCAGCGACAGGATCACTGGCTAGGCGGAAGCCTGCCATTTTGAACTTCGCGTCCAGCCGGAGTGATCCAATGTTGGTGTTGCGTATGGACGGGCAGTGCGGCGAGGGCTGCCGCATGAGGGAATTCTGGCGATGGCTATCAAGCGTTTGTGGAATTGGCTGATTGTCTATGGGTGCCGTCTCCACCACCGCTATGGGCATGTCGTCATCGTCGTCAGCATCCGATGTAGTGCTAGATCCGTCTTCTGTATCGGCATCAACGTCCCGAAACTCTGCCGCCACGTGTGGTATTAGAATCGACGCATCCATGCCGTCCCCGTTCTCCGTATCCGAAGACTCTCGGGTAAGGGAGAGCTCTTCGTTGCTATCCCAGCCGTCCAACGCTGCCTCAATTTCCTCGACTCGTACCGGCACGCTGAATCGGTGCTGACCACTTAGCGAGCGATCTGGTGCATATAGCGAGGGAAGATGCTGATCATCCGATGACTGTGGGGGCACAGATCGATGGGACGCTTCAAGAGCAGTGGCAGCACGCGGACGGCTGGAATTAGAGGAAGCGTCGGCGAGATCCGGCACAGAGGAAGTATAGTCTGACGGCTGTCCAAACGAGACACGAGGTTTCTGTACAACAGGCGAGCTACTCTGGTCGCTGTGCGGTGCTCTGGACAATCGATGAGCGAGCAGGTAGCTTGTGCCAGGCACTGGTTTGCTCGGAGGACTGCCCGGTTCAATCTCCGTCTCCTGTTCAGTGGCTGTTTTTGTGCTTGACTTACGGCGTATGTTGTAGGTTGCGGAACGGGCTAGGTCGGTAGCGATGCTGCTCCCGTAGTATCCCGTAGCCACTGGAATGTCACGCGGCACACTGGCAGCAGCGTTGGTAACAGCCAACAGCTGTCTCCGAATCCCCGGTTTGCGCATGCGCTTCGCAACGCCAGCAGCGTGAGCCAGTTCCTCTGGCATAGTACTCGTGCCCACACGTGTTTCTAGAGTGGCACGGGTACGGTAACGACTAAGGGAACGGCCGGTTTCCTGGAAGTGAAACTCGTCGGGTATGCCGTCCATGAACAAGACAGTGCCGGGGTAGCACGTTTGTCCATCTCCATCCACATTGACGGCTTGATTCCGCTTCGCATCCGCTTGCTTTGCAACGGCTTTTGCAAGATGTGCGATAGACGGGGCAGCGTTCGTTTGGGATATTGCGCCGTAATGGCGAGCGGCACGCGTGCTTTCTACATCCATACTGATTCGTTCGACCGACCGTGTCCAGTAGTTTGGGTAATGCAGCTGTGCCAGGGCTAGTAACAGAGATTCCGCGATGGAGAAGGCGAAAGCCATGATGAGAAGAAGATGAGCAGTGGGCGGGATTGCGTCCAGAGGTGTGAGACTAGCCACGTCTCGCAACTGAAATGCCAGCCATAGCGCAGCTACCTGAAGACGAGGAGGAAACGGGCGTGTGTGAATAGGGCGAATAGAGAAGGGGGGAGAGGGAGAGGGAGGAGATAGAGGCGTGCAAGACACTACTCACCACACAGGATAACGCGACACTGTTGACCAGCCATACGGTGATGCCCTTGCGTTCAACGGCAATGTATCCGACAAGGGTGATTCTAAGCACACCATAGGCCAGGAGATAGCGGACATCGGCGAGATTAGCGCTAGCGCCAGCCAGAGCGCCGCACGTAGCAGCGAAACACACAAGGTCAGCGAGAACGGTCAAGCGAAGCAGGTCTCTGTATGCAGAAGGAACACGCGCACTATGTAGACGGAGAGAAGTGTATGCGTGGGCGTGGGCATATGGTCTGCCAGGAGACAAAGGCTCGGTGGCAGGCGGCATGGGAGCGGGTAAGCCAGGCGAGGGAATGGCGCAAGCCAGCAGCGACCATACTAGGCTCCATTCCGCGCACGCTCAAAGAGTTGCTGAATGAATGCAGGGAGTATTGCAAGAAGAAGCACTTCAGCATGTGCTCATGCCGTAGCATCCATGCTTTATATTCACAGCAAATTGAAACTAGGAGCATTTGAACAGGTTCGGCTGTTATTGCTGTTGCTGTTGCTGTTGCTGTTGCTGCTGCATGTTCGTGCTTGGCATGGCCATGCGC
>QZWT01000044.1:0-47447 GCA_004114315.1 Cochlonema odontosperma
ATGATTCAGCGTGTGATCGGTCCTATTCCCTCTAAAATGATTCAGCGCGCTAGGTCTGGCAATTGTTAGTTGCGCTTGGCATTGTCTATGGCATCGGTGCTGGTCTGAACTACGCACAAGGCATCCCCATAGCACTGCAGTGGTTCAAGAAACACCGCGGGCTTGCTTCTGGCATTGCCTCTGCTGGCACCGGTGTGGGTGGCTTTGTCATTGGTCCTGTGGCAAACGTGTTGTTGATGCGTATTGGCATGGCATGGACGTTGCGTGCGCTTGCCGGTCTAATGGTTGTATTCTTAATCACTGCCATCGCATTCACTCGAAGGAAACTGTATCGCCGTCACCGGTATCCCGTCACGCAGAAGGAAATGCAGCTGAAAGTGGTCGAGTTGCCGAAAAAGTCTTTGATGCCCAACTTCACGCTATTGATGATGCCCGAGTTCACCGTATTAGCCCTTATTGTCACCGTCTTTGCTTTTGCATACTTGGTGCCGTACTTCTTCTTGCATTGTACGTGCGCTGCCTCTCGTGCTGCTGTTGTGCCTACCCTGTCGCTCACCTCTCCCCCTTCTCCCCCTCGCACAATTAGCTTTCTCTCATCACATCGGCTTGTCGTCCAAGCAAGGCGCTGCTCTAGTGAGCGTCATGAACGCGGCGAACGCATTTGGCCGTATTGCGATTGGATTCATCGCCGATCGTTATGGGAAATTCAACATGCTCTTCTTGTGCAATCTGCTCTCTGGACTCAGTCTGCTGCTCATCTGGCCCTTTGCCAAAACGTTTGAAATGCTGGTGGTGTTCGCGGTGGTGTATGGCATCACTGCTGGCTCGTTCTGGAACATCACTCCGTTTGTCGTTACCCATTTCGTGGGTAAGTGGAGGGAGAGGGAGTGGTGTCTGCGCATGGGGAGACGCACACACACACACACACACACACACACATACTGACGCAGCTGTCTCGCTGATCCTTAGAAATGGAGCATCTGGCCAACGCCACGCAAATTATTTTTCTGTTCAATAGTTTTGGCCTTCTCCTTGGCCCGATCATTGCCGGAATGCTGTTGGACGCGACACTGCCCAACACTTCTTACTGGCCGGGGCAAGTGTATTCTGGTCTGCTTTTCTTAGCTGCTGCTGCGTGTTCCTTCTGGCTGCGATATCGTGTCGATCGACGCTATTGGTTTGCCCGTATATAACGTGGTTGCAGCACCACCCTTTCTTGCATCCCCTGCCTTCCCCACGTTCTCTTGTACCATCGTTGTTTGCGCTGTTTGTGTCTGCCCTACCTGCTGCGGACGGTACTGTCTGTACATCTTCATCGACAACCGAATACACATGAGTAAACTGTATTTTGCAACAGCCATCGATCGCTCCTAACAGCACTCTTACCTCCCTCCCGTACACACCAGCAACAAACACACACAGCTACGCCCATTTCCATCTTGTTTAGATAAACACGGAATGGCACATGCACCTGCATGTGTGCGACCGTGACACGATTCACGCAAGTGGGCACTGCCCATGGCCGTGACCGCCGTTCGCTTCTACACAATCTGTGCTAGCCACCGCCACTGCCGCCGCAGAGACCGCTACTGGTGTTTTTGGCGCGTTGCTTCGTTTCGGCTTCACATCGACAAGTTTGCACACAAAGGATCGACAGCGCGAGCACCGAGTGAACAAGCGATTCATGTACAGCGGAAAACGAAGACGCTCACCCATGGAGATCGACATTACCGGTCAATCTTCTGTTGTTGTCGCTACTCCCTATCTCTCCTCCTCCGCTGGCACATCCTACCAACCACCACCAACCGATCATTGCTCACGTCGCTATCAGCATTGTCAGTTTCCATACCAGAGCCAGCAGCAGCGTTGTCAACCTTCTTTGTACCCATACCAGTATCACCCTCAGCAGCAGCAGCAGCAGCAGCAACAACAACAACAACAGCAGGACTTCAAATTCCAGCGAGACTTTGAAAACCCACAGCAAGAGCAGGCTATGATCATGCTGTCGAATTCACCGTGTGGTCAGCCTTCACCTTTACCGCCTCGATTTGCGGCAGGACATCTCCCGCACGCAGAAGCAGCATCGACATCATTCGCAACCAACACAATGAGCTCGCACACTATAGATCGGAATTTGTATCCCCGCCAGCAGCAACAGCAGCAGCCTCAGTTCCAGCAACAGCTTCACCCGCAGCAGCAGCAGCAGCAGCAACAACAACAACAACGCGACACACTTTCCCTCTTCTCATCTTATCAGTTGTATTCGGACTATGAAACAGGACGGAGCTCGTGTGCTTCTGCTACATCCTCTTCCACCGCAAGTAAAAGAAGACGCCATGCTAACAGCAACCATCCTGGCACTGATGGGGAGGGTACGACGCGCAGCGCCATGGACTCGAACGCGCGCGCACGGTACGCCGACTTCGTACCCTACATAAAATCCAAGCTGTCGCACATGGACGCTGCGCATTACGAGGTACGAAAGTGGCGGTGGCGGTCGCGGTGGTGGTGGCAATGGCGAGGATGGTGGCGGTGGCGGCAATTGGGATCAGAAAAGGATATCATGCTCATGGTTGTGTTCTCCCTCTCCCTCCCCCATTTACTTTTGTGGGGAGAGAGGAAGAGCACGGGAGTAGAAATCGAGCTCAGCGATGTCCACCTCGGTGTCTGTTGTTCCGCGCGCGGTTCTGCCAGTGCCGCCCATTTACCAGACCACGCAGCAGACTACGCAGCAGGCTATCGTTTCCGCTGGCTCTTCGTCGTCGCTTGCGAAGGAAACACCGTGTGACGACAAGGAGGGACACTACGTGGTGGTGTCTAACGCCAACCTGACCTCACGCTGTACACACATGCTTTCCACCTCCTCCTTCTCACTCTTTGTTTCGTGCTGAATGCTGCGTTTTTCCAGATAAGATTCTAGGGCTTCTTGGGCAAGGCACATTCGGCAAAGTGGCCGAGTGCTGGGACAAAGAGCGCCGACAGCGGTGCGCCATCAAGGTGATCCGTGCCGTGCAAAAGTATAGGGATGCATCGAAAACGGAGATTCGTGTGCTGCGCGAGATCCAGCGACGAGATCCGTCCAACCACAAGTGAGTGCATAGGCGCAGGCATGCAGCTGGATCGTGCGCCTGCTTTTCCTCGCAAACCCGGTTTCATTTGCCTTCTCCTTTCCAGCCGATGCATCCATTTGCGAGATTGCTTCGATTTCCGGAATCACGTCTGCATGGTGTTCGACCTTCTAGGAGAATCGGTGTACGACTTCATGAAGAGCAATCAGTACCAGCCTTTTCCCTCCTACCAGATCCAACAACTGGCTCAGCAGCTGCTGACAAGTGTGGCGTGTAAGTGCGCGCCAGCTTCCTTTCTTTCTGCGTGGGCACTGGGATCCGGCAAGGATATTCACGTGTGCAGTTCTTCACGACATTGGGCTAATCCATACCGACTTAAAACCCGAAAATAGTATGTGCTGGTGGTGGTGGTGGTGGTAGTGGGAGGGCGGGATGCGCGCGAGCACACCCTCCACTCCTTCTTGGAAAGTACTAATGCAGTGATGCGGTGCTGGCCATTGCTCTCCCTCTAGTTTTGTTGACAGATAATAGCTACCGGTGTGTTCCCACAGAGGTGTGCGACCCGTGTTAGCCGACGTGTGCGTAACACAGTGGCGGCGACACTTGTCTCCCCCGCTCGATCATTAGCGCGGCAGCACTTTTGCTACTCAGCGGATTCTCGACAACGCGGAGATCAGGCTGATTGACTTCGGCAGCGCCACCTTTGAGATGGAATACCACTCAGCCGTGGTTAGTACGCGGCACTACCGGGCACCTGAAATCATTCTTGGTACAAGAGGAGGACGGCGAGCCCTGCACTCGCCATCCGCGTTGCTAACACGCGCTTTATCTATGCGGCACAGGCACAGGCTGGTCGTACCCGTGCGACTTATGGAGCATTGGTTGTATTTTGGTGGAATTTTGGAGTGGCCAGGCATTGTTCCAGACCCATGATAATATCGAGCACTTGGCCATGATTCAGCGTGTGATCGGTCCTATTCCCTCTAAAATGATTCAGCGCGCTAGGTAGGATGCACCTCGTGCTGTGCCTTCTTCCTTCCCGTCAAAGGAGAAGGAAAGGCGGGGATGTGGCGCGTCCTAATCCCTTTCCTTCTGGTGTAGCCGGGCTGGACAATCCTACTTCTATAGCGGTATGCTTGATTTTCCGCGTTCAGACACGACGCAAAATTCGCGACGCTATGTCTCCGCGATCCGATCGCTGTCTGACCAATTTCCTGCGGACACGGCCGTCTCTCGACATCTCTATGATCTTGTGCGTCGTCTTTTAGCTGTCGAGCCGAAGGATCGAATGCATGCGAAAGATGCATTGCGGCATTCCTTTTTTAAGCTGCGGTTACCGTCCTTGCAAGATTCAACGCCACCGCTCTTTGCAAACACTGTCGCTGGATATGAACGTACAGGCAATGCTACCAGCAATACTTCTTATAATGGTCAGATGACAACGAGCGAATTGCACGCCACCTGGGCGACAGCACCGCAAATAGTATCGTCCAGCAGTTTCGCATATCAGCCTATGCAGCAGCAGCAGCAGCAACAACACACTATGCTCTCCGTCGCTGTGCCTCCTCCGTCTTTTCTAGGCGATCCTTACATCTACCAGCTACCAATACCTCCTGACAACAGCAACAGCAATAGCAACAACAGCAATAGCAACAACAACAACAACAACAGCGACAACGACGCCACTGGCTATTCTCTCGCTTCCTCCTACACGCGTTGCCAGCCAACCTATCATCGGCCGCTGCCTCCGCCTTACCCTTCGCGGAGCGGTGCAGAGCGCTATGCACTTCGGGAAAAGTGCTACAGCGGCAGTTATTATGTGCGATGATCGCATGTGGTGTCTCGTGTCTATGGACAAACATGCAGTGTATACTACCGCGCGCGCTGGCTTTCACTTCTTCCTTTCGCTCTCTGCCTCTCTGCCTCCATCTCTCTGTGTGTGTCTCTCTCTCTCAGTTCTCACACTATATCCCGTGTGTATGTATAAAAGGACGTAGGTGCACTGTAATTTTAGAAAAGTATACGAATGACAGCATATATCAACATAAGACTACTTGTATACATCATTCCTTGTGTACGTGCATGGAAGCAACGAACGATGTGTGCACATACACTTTTGTACAATACTATCGGCTGCTTCCGCGCGACAGCAGCGCGCTACGTTCGTCGAAGTCATCAGCGTTGCTGAACGAAGTGATGCCAGACGCAGCCACGTCGTCCACCTCGGATGCCTCACCCAGACCATCCTCCCAGTATACGGCAGCAGGACCAGAGGCGTCGTTGATGGTGTTTCCGTTGTCGACCAGGCCGTCATAGGCATTGCCACCGTCTAGCATGCTGAAAGCGCCAAGGATTTTCCGCTCTCGTGCTCGCCATGTCAAACACACAACCAAAAGCAAGGCCTGCAATAGCCCAGACACAAGGTATGTGATCCACGCGGTCCAGTTGGTGCCAGGACGCATTGCGAGCGAGTAGACAAACAGAAAGCTTCCGGGTGCCTGCATGATCATCATGGGAATACTGAGAGCACCGACTGTCTGTACAAGCGTGTCCCATCACGTATACGCCAAGGGTGAGTCCGATGTATGGGTGCACGGGCAGGCAGTAGACGCGCTGCTAGACGTACCTTGGAGCGCCAGGTTTTGAGCAGTTGTGGCAGGTACTGCACCAGAGTCACACCCACACTGAATACGCCAAGCAAACCAGCCCAGACACGCACGGGATGACCAGGGGCCAGCAGCACCAGCAGCACAGAGATGGCCAGTATCAGAAGGTGATAGACGGCGGCCAGGTGTGCAACAGTGTGGGCATCTCGCCAGTCGGTGGTCATGACTGGAGCAGGGAAGGCAGGTCGATATTTGTGGTGGGATGGAAAGTAGATCAGGAACAACAGCAATCTGTGATCAATGGTTGTTAGAGTGAGAGGCAATAGTGTGTGGTGTGCGGTGTGTGGCATAGTGCATCACACCGCACCACACCGCACCATACCACAGGGGAGAGCAAGATGCCACGTACATTAGCGCAAACATCGACCATTGTGTAAAGATCTGGAGAATGCCTAGTGTGTGTTCAAAGCAGGCGAATGCAGTCTAAGCACACACACACACAACACGTCTCAGCCAAGGGCACAGCGGTGCATACACATACCACAGACGCGCAGCATGCAACCATATCGATCTGCAGCATGAAGATATTGACAACATTGGAAAAGGAGCCGATGGAGCCTAGCAGCAGGAACCAAGGACTGAATCCGAGACTACTGCCGGTGGATATGATGCGGTAGTGCTGCAGGCGGGGAAAGGAGGCGGGGAGGGGGCAAGTGAGGGGGCGGGCAGCGGCAGGCGCTCCTACTTGGGGCAGATAGGACAGAAACATGCCCAGACATAGAAACAGACTGAGCGCGAAGGTGGAGGGGTGGTGGGAGCTGTCGCACTCGGCCTGTTGAGCGAGCGTGATCATCGCAAGAGGCAACACGCCAACGTCACGCCTGTCAAGTCCCGTGCCTCTCCGCTGCTGTCCACGCGCCTGTTTGTGCTGTGCGTTGGGGCGTGTGTTGCGGTGTGGCAACGGGCCTTTGTGTTGCCTTCTTCGGGAGCAGTGCGGAGTGGTGGAGATGCAAGATGTGGGTGTTGTGTTGGTAGTGGAGAACAGATCAGTGCCAACATAGTTGTGCCAACACGTTTTATCTTGTTGTTGTTCTTCTTCTTCTTCTTGTTGTTGTTGTTGTGACAAAAGTGAACGGATGAGCAGATGAGCGGATGGTGGTCGCGTGCACACGCCTCGTTCGACAACACTGCCTTCGCGTGTGTGCCACCAGTCGAAGATACGTCTTCACAGCGGTGAACGGCTAATTGTGACGGAAGAACTTCATCCCCAGCCAGTTGGCAATCACGAAATACACGGAAATTGCACCCGACACAGGCACAAGCAGGCAGTAGTAGTGGTCGTGCTTCACTGCATCCAACAGCTTGTGGTGTGCACACACGAAGCATCAGCCACCGCCGGGGGAGCAACAACACGTACCCGGCTGCCGGTGTCGGGCATCCACTCGCTCACCACCACCGCGTACATCTCCAGCACAAACCCAGCCAGCGTTACCACCAGCAACCCCCAGCCAAACGTGGGAGTCCAGTCGCGCACAGGCGAAGCAGTAGCAGTAGCAGCAGCAACAGCAGCAGCAACCGTGTCAGCGTGGCCGGTGGGCACGGCACCGGCAGCAGAAGGAGGGCTTTCGTGTGGCACCACGCTGTGTGCGTTCTTGCGCCATTGCTGAATGAACAGCTCGTTGCTGGCGGTGGGCGCGGTGGCTGGAAGCGAGTGTGGACGCGGTGATGCAGCAGACATTGCTGAAGCGAGCCTTCTCCACCGCGTCTCTCCACCCGCAGTAGCACCGTCCTTCGCGTTCACTGCGCTCGCGTGGCTCTACCCGTCTTCGCCGCAACGCCCCTTCTATGGATATCGGTTCGCTGTGTGGAAATCAGTCGGCTACAGAGACGGTCGAGGCGGTCTCGCCCCCTCTCACCTCCTCTATCAACAAGGAATCGCTGGACAAACCATTCACCACCACGAGCGTCCCTGCCCCCATCGCCAGGACACCGTCCACCGCGCATGTCGAACGTCTCGGCTCCAACCACTCTCGTCTTTTCAGAAAAGAAAAACGGGCACCGCGATTTCCTATGTTGATGCCGGCGCCCCTTCATCCTGTGCGACAACAGCAACCACTGCTATGGCACAACGAGTCCACACAGTCTGTCGAATCACCAAAGAACCGCTCTTCCACCTTGTCCGTCAGCGCTATTCTGGACCCGCAACAAAGTGCACTGAACAGCCATACACAGCCGCTACCACTCCCACCACCACCACCGCCGCCTGACACTTCAGTCAGCACGTCTGCTCCGCTCACCCCCTCTGCTCCCACCGCGCCTTCCTACGAGCAGCTGACCTCCGTGTTCCAGGTGCCATTCTACCGCTCAGAGCTGATGACGCCCCACCAGCACAAATCGAAACTAAGTCCGCGTGCAGCAAAGCATATAGCCGCCAGACCCTCCTTCTATGCGCATCAGTCGCAAACCACGCCTCGTCCACAACAGCCCTTGACTCCTCAACACCACACCTTTGTATTTCAGCAATCTCTGCCCGCGTCGCCCTCACGCCCCGCCGCCCCGTCCGCCTCTTTTCCCCACGCCCAGCTTGCCAAGTCAAAAATAATCTCTACCGAGCAAGTGTTGCTGCGTGTCACCGACCACTGTGGCTCGCTTATTCGGCTTGCCGACCAGTGGCTCAACACAATGCGCTCCAGCGAGCTGGCGGCAAAGCCTGTCGACGTGCTGAAGGGGCCGTCTGAGAAAAAGAAAATGTACACCACGGCTGCACCCGATGTACAGTCCCCCTCCGCCCCACAGAAGCCGCCGTGGAAAGAGACTGATATTTTAAATGCGATCAACTGTGCACAGGAAATTGCTGAAACACTGAGGCTGCTTGAGCACCAGTATCCGTCCTCCACACCCTACAGCAGGCAAATGGAAGGTGTGTCATCGTGGCAGACTGCGTCACGACCGGTGCTGCTGCTACAACAGCAACAGCAGCAGCAGCAGCAGATACACCAACACCCGCACCAGATACAGCAGCAGCGACAGCAGCAGCAACAACAACACCAACAGCAGCAACAGCAGCAGCAACAACACCAACACCAACAGCAGCAGCAGCAGCAGCAGCAACAGCAACAGCAACAGCAACAGCAACAGCAACAACAACAACATCATCACCACCAGTTCCGAAATGGGCATTTTGTAAACACTACAAACACAATGATGAAAGGTGCTGAAGAACTGGTTCATCCGGCTGGAGCAATGGAGATGGGCAACGGTAAGCCCGGGAGGCTCCTGCCTCGACCCTCACAGCTATCGGAGCCACTGCCGAAGATTCAGTTTCTTATGAAGAAAAACAATGGGTCGGAGGTGCTGGATGTCGGTCAGTCAAAGCTGGCACCTTGGCAGTCGACGCTGCTGCCACCAGTGTCTATGCCTAGTCGCGTGGTGCGCGAAGGCGGGAAAATGTACGTGCCTGCTCCACCATTGGCACTGCAGTCTCCGACATTCCCGCCTACACGTGACCAGGCGCACTCGGCATCCTCCTCCTCAGACGACACGTCAAGTGGCGAGGAACACGTACGGCCAGAAACGCGTGGCACACGTGCTGCACCTTCTGCTCCATTGCCGTTGTCTTCACAACAGTTGTCGACCGCGGCAGAAAGGGAAAAAATGGGAGTGAAGAATGGTGATGGCGAGAATGGTGATGGCATGAAGGAGGACGTCAAAGAGGAGAAGGAGGAGAAAAATAGGGGTGAAGACCACGGTAAGGATCACGGCGACGACCACGGCAACGACAACGACAACAGAGAGGAAGGCGAAGAGAAAGAGGGAGAGGAAGAGAGGAGTGACGGTGATGCGACGAAAGCGCAGGAGGGCGAAGACAGAAGAGCGATGAAACCAAGAACACGGCTATCGTCTGAGCACGATACGACCAAGCCAGCCGCCACATCTAATGTACACTCCTCTCTTGTGGCACAGCCTGGCACCCGAATGCAAAAGCGCTTGCCGTCCAAATCGCCGTCTGGAACCACAGAACCCCCGCTCGGGACCCGGAAACGCAATGTAAGCGCTGTGCGCTCGGCGAACGGGTGGTGACTAAGCGACACGCAACAGCGCACAGTAGGGGCGGCAGCGCTCAACGCGTGTCAGCAGTGCCACGCTACAAAAGCCCTAGAATGGCACCATGCGGCAGGAGTAGCGAAGCAGCTATGCAGCGCCTGTATACAACGTAAGTGTGTGTGTAGTCTTCTCGATACGGTGGCATTGGGCGAGGTCTGATGCGTGTGTAGGTGGTCCAGAGACACAACAACGATTGATATCGCTGAGACGGCGGGGTAATGCCAAGTGATCTGCAGGACGTGTGTTTTATGTTACCTCGATCTCTTTCTCATTTGTTTATGTTTACGTTCATCTGAATTCTATTGTCACGGGAAGATCTTGAATGAAACGCGGGGTGTAACTTTATCAACTCAGTAGGAAGAATATGTACTAGCAAGTTACGCAGTGAATACAAGCTACCGTCTCTCATCCATTGCCGTGACGTCGGACAGAGCATGCCTATGGGTGCTGGGGACACAGTGCAGTTGGAAGGCAATAGCAATCAGCAAGGCGATCGTGCAGAAGGAAGAGGAAACAGCTCTTTCGCCATCTTCTCCCTCTGCGTCCAGGGTGGGAGGGGATCTAGGTGTGACACTGACTATACGGCGATGTCATGGGCACGTATGCACAGACACTTGTGTTCGCATGTGTCGGGAATGGCTGCGCTTGTTGCAGTGTCCCACGACGGAAGCTGCCATATGCTGCTGCCTCCACTGCCCAGGCAGAAGTGCCAGCCACAGCTCAGCATGCCACTTCGCACACACACAACAATGAAACGTTAAAAGAAACCTATTTCCCTTTACTGAGCGCGCTAATTCCAGATTAACAAATTGACCATTGCCATGCTCCCACCCCACCGTTATTTCCAAGGATCGCCTCCTCTTAATAGCCTGCCGTTGTATGAGCTTCTGCCGTTTGCTTGCTAGATTCACAGCTGCCACTCTTCTCCTCTTCTTCAGCAGGTTTACACTTACTCGCTTCCTCTGCCTTCCTCTGCTTCTCTGCCTTTCTCTTCTTCTCTGCCTTTCTCTTCTTCTCTGCCTTTCTTTTCTTCTCTGCCTTTCTTTTCTTCCTCTCCTCCTTCTCTTCTTTCGATTCTCCCTCTCTTCTTCTTCTCTTCGCTTCTTTCTCTTCTTCTGTCTTCTCCTTTTTTGTTGAACTACAACTGTCACCTTCATTATCCGTTGTTGACTCAGTCTCATCATCTTCATTATCCGCTGTTGGCTCGGCCTCATCATCTTCATTATCTGTTGTTGGCTCAGTCTCAACATATTCTGCATCCGGTGGTGGAGTTAGCTCAGTAGCAACATATTCTGCATCCGGTGGTGGAGCTGACGCAGTCGTACCATACCCTGCATCCGGTGGTGGAGTTGACGCAGTCGTACCATATCCTGCATCCGGTGGTGGAGTTGGCGCAGTCGTACCATATCCTGCATCCGATGGTGGAGTTGGCTCAGTAGCAACATATCCTGCATCCGATGTTGGAGCTGACGCAGTCGTACCATACCCTGCATCCGGTGGTGGGGTTGACGCAGTTGTACCATATCCTGCATCCGGCGTTGGCTCAGTCTCATCATCTTCATCATCCGTTGTTGGCTCAGTCTCATCATTTCCTTCATTCAGTGGTGGAACTGGTACGGGCGGTGGTAGAGTTGACTTATTTTCTTCATTTCCTCCATTCAGTGGTGGAGCTGGTGCACCTGATGTTGGGATTGGCGGAGGCTCAGTATACGGTTCAGGTAAACCACTTGGTCCAGCTCCACCTCCAGTCGGTGGAACTAATCCTTCCGGTGGTGGTGGGATCGAGAAAGGTGGTTGTGACGACCCTACTGGAAGTTCCAGGCTAGGAGAAGCCTCCGCAGTTGAAGCGAGCATAGGTAAAGCGTCCACATGAGACACGATGATCAAAGCCACCGCCAGCAGTGAAAGGGTCCTGAATAGCGACATTGCAAGAAATAAGCTTGGTTAAAGCAAGACGCGCGTAAAACAGAACAAATTACTTCACTGCCGCAGGCGAGAGAAGCGACGGGCGGCGGCAAGCGCACAGCGTCGCCGTTAAATACCACACGCGGCTGCCAGTTTTTGGGAATTCGCACCAACAACTGGCAAACAGTCGTCCAAATTCGGTCGACACCGCCTTGGCAAAAAGGAGGCATAGTTGACGCTGTCAACGCTGTCAGTGCACGTAACACGGGGAGATGGTGGTGTGGCGGTGTGGCGGTGTGTTTAAGCAAGACCAGATGCAGAGAGAGGGGGAAACGTGTGGTGAACAGGGTGTGATCATTGCCCACTATCTGTCCACATGCGTGCTTAGAAAAGGAGCGAATAAGGTGGATGTGTGTGCGGTGCTGCCAGGCATGGTGCCTTGCAAGGGAGCCTTCATCAAACACTGGTCACCACACACTCATACCGCTTGCCGTGTGGCAAAGAAGAGGGACCACGCACACTTTAATAATCTTCTGACGACGACTGGACAAAAAAGAATTGGTAGGCGACGATGGTGGTGTACAGGAGCAGGCCACCCACGATGCATTGCAGCGCAGCGCCATATCGTATCTACGCACGAGTCAGCCAAGAGCAATGAGCACCATCAGCAAAGACACATGCCACGTCAGCGTGAACTTGGACCACGGGGAGAGCTAAGGTGATTTGGATCAGCACAGGCACACATGCAGTGCCAAGGGACACGGTACGCACCTACGCCAGAGACCAGTATAAGGGCGGTAACAAAGTAGCCGGCATCTACAAATCCACTGTGCACCCAGATGAGAACACAACACGGCACCGGCATCGGCACCGGCACCAGCACCAGCACCAGCAATGCTCCAAATACCTCTGCGACTCCCATGTGGCCTCCGCAGAGCCTCCGCATTGCGGGAATATGGAATTGGGCAGTGGTGCTATTAGAAATAGCAAGCCTGCGACGTTGAGCTTAGTGTCTCGCGAGCCAGTCTGCGAGACACCACCTACCGGCAATCATAGGCCACCAGTTCCTAATAGCAGCAGTGGAGCGCGTTAAACAACCTCACCGCAACACCATGCTTACGAGTAGAGCGCGCACGAGAGTATCACTTGCAACAAGCCAGCGGCCAGCAGGAAGGCTAGCATCACGATGCTGAAGCCCGTGTCACACATCAACGGCCACCGGACCAGCCCGAGCCACACCTACGCTGCTCTTGCGTCAGCAACAAACCGCGTCTTCACCAGCCGTGGCGGTTACTTTTCACGCCAGCCATTGGAACACTTCACAGTGGGAGGCAGCACTGTCAGCAGGTGGAACACGTGAGCTCTCCACCTTTTGCGCCTTCTCCCCAACGCTTGGAGCGCGTGCTGAGTCGGCCTTTCGTCTTCCGCGCTGGGCATGTCCTTGCGAACACAAGAACCGCGACAAAGCCAAGTGATGCCTACCGTCAAGTGCGGAAACTGCGGCGACGATGTGCAGTTGCGACGCATGGGCGAACACATTTGCAGCGACGCTCCGCCAATGCCGCATCTTCCCAACGGCTTCGCCAAGAAGGCATCCATGGGTGTGTGTCTGCGCCCGGATATGCTCAACTCACACCACACTCGTAGAATCCATCAGTTCCGACGACTCTAGCAAAGGTGCCTTCCCATGCCCGCGTTTTTCCCGCACTCATCTCCAACATCCAAGATTTCGCCTACGTCAAACCAATGGGAAAGCCTAATCCACAAGACCGTGATACACGACATCTGGCCGCTACCGCAAAACCATCCTTGAATTTTCTAGAACGGTACAACGCTATGGTCAGCGACCCAGAAGGACGGGAAAGTCCGGGGGAGTTTAAGTCGATGCCCGATGTCCCGAAGCTTCCGCCCATGGACTTCTCCAAGGCGAACGGTAAAAACGGTCCACCGTCACCCGCGTTGTCGACCTTTTCGGTAACAACACCTACCGCTCGGCGTGCAATCACCCCGAACCCCGCTTCCAGTGCTGATCGCACATTCACGGATCCTCGCCCTGCACCGCGGGCTCCTCAGCCGTCGCAGACCAAAGACGGGAAGGCCAGCGGTGCACTGCCGGATTTCTCTAGTCCGCGACCTGCACCACCACTTCCTCCTCCCACCCCTTCTTCTGCCAAACCATCGCTGCACGGGAAGGCACACGGAGGCAGTAGCGGGAGCAGTGCTGGTGGGAGCTTCGGCATTGCGCCACCACCACCTGAGTTCACCCATCCGCGACCTGCACCTCGTCCTCCTGGCGGCGCGAGTGGCAATGCACCGTCCGATCGTCCGCCACGACCTGCCGTTCCCGCAACACCCCCTGTCCACCACAGCACCGCACGAAGTAGGTCACACGGCCGGGGGCGCCAAAGCAATGAGACAGGGGAGGACGAGACACCTGTGCGGCACCCAACATGGATCACCAAAGCCCGTCCGAGTCTGATCCAGCCACGTGTCAACACTGAGGATCGACAGAACCGATTTGTAGACGCACCGCCTGTTCCTGTGCCCGCTTACTCTGCCAATAATACTGCGCCTTCTCGGTCGCCAGCAGCGTCGGGGAACGCATGGCGGGATCCTGCCAGTCCAGAGCTGGGTCACAAGAACGAAATCGACGCGCTGTTGGAGGACCTTAAGATGGAAATCGAAGGCATGGAGATCAACGAGCATTCGAGTATGCAGGAGCGGTCTGAGACTCTGCATGCGAATGAGAGTGGCTATCGGAATTTCTCTCCGCCGTCGAAAAGCTCGCAGCTGTCCTCGCCGTCACTGAAATCCAACGCCCTCCTGACTCAGACTTCGAACATGATCTCAGCCGGACCACATCGACGCAAGGTGTGTGGTGTGTGCCAAGCAGGCATCACCTCGTCGGAGGTGTCCATAGACGCGTTGAAAAAGGTATGTAAGGGGGTGTGTGAGGTGGGTGTGAGGTGGGTGTGAGGTGGGTGTGGCCAGTGCACGCCACGTATGCACTATTAACCGGCGCTAGACATACCATCGTCGATGCTTTCAATGCTACGACTGCCATGTACTGCTCGACCAAACGACTGGGTTCCAGGAACGGGACCAAGGCGGGATCGGGCAGTCCCGTCTCTATTGTGACCGGTGCCATCAGACGGTGTCTGCACGGAAGATTTGCGCGGGATGCAATAATGTAATTACTGGGCGAGCTGTGAAGGCGCTGAATGGGTTCTGGCATGATGCGCATTTATTATGCGCACACTGTCGGCGTCCACTCATTCGCGGCCACGTCGAGCACCGAGGCCGAGTCTACTGCACTGAGGATTTTGGCCAGCTTTTCTTGCCGAAGTGCAAGGGCTGCAAGAAGCCTGTGGAGCGCGAAGCACTTGCCGCACTCGACTCCAAGTGGCACGCTGCGTGCTTTGTATGTCAGGTATGTGCGCTGGTGGTGGCGATGGTGGTGGTGGTGGCGGCAGTGGCGGCGGCGGCGGCGATCATCATCTCCATACTCATCACCCGCTCTCTCGCTCCTCCCTTGCTTGCCGCCTTTTCCAGACGTGTCAGAAGCCGTTCCCAGACCGTAGTTTTTATGTATTTGAGAATCACCCGTACTGCAAGTATCACTATCACGAACTCAACCAGTCGCTCTGCGGCAGCTGCCAAGAGCCGATCGAGGGACCGTGTGCGCAGGTATTCGAAGGCCGATTCCATCCACGCTGTTTCACCTGTGATGTACGGTACCCGCGTGCACTTCTGTATGTCGCGTGCATACAAAGCTGACGGAACGACTGTGCGCGTGTGTGTAGACCTGTCAAATCGCATTGACCGACATCTATTACAACTTCCAGGGTAAATTTTATTGCGAGTACGATGTGCAGGCGGTGCAGGCACGCAGCAAGAAAAAAGCCGATCGACGAAAAACACAGTTTGGACATGTATGAGCAGCGGAGGAACCGAGCTCTTGGGTGGTCGATCGGGTTCTGTTGTTTTTGCATTTGGGTTGTTTGTTGGCGGACTCTCTTGTGCGAGCGTGTGAGAGTCTTCTCTTTTTTTGTTAGCGACAGCAAAGTCGAGCCTTATATGAGCTGCTTTCTTTACGCTTTGTCTCTTCTGCTGACGTGTGTGATCTCTGCGGCATGAGGCGTGGGGGCGGACAAAGAGCCACACGCGGATCGTCTTCCCGTCCCACACTCACCCTCGCTTTTCTCGCACAATGGCGGAAGAGGACCAAGGCAGAGGCCTTCTGCTGCCTGTGGCTGATTGCGCTGCGGCACGCACTTCATCACCCGCACCGGTTGGCACTGTCAAACCACACACTCCGGTGGGAGAACAGGGAGGCGTCAGCACAGCCTCGAGTACCGGATCCCTTGTATCGCCCGTGACTTCCCCCACCTCCCCCTCTGCGACATGGCAACAGCAGAAGCAAGCGCTGCTCCGTCGATCCTGCCATATATGCAAAGGCACCATCCCTGCAACGGAGAGTGTGATGAGCGATCTGGGTAAGGTGAGAAGGCTGTGCTGTCATTCCGTCTACTGCCACCGTCTGTGCTACAGCATGGCACTCACACGCGTGCGTTAGATATTCCACATCGGCTGCTTCCACTGTGATGAGTGTCAGTGCACACTCGTCCCCGGACAAGCATTTGAGCAGAACGCACGACTCTATTGCCGCACCGACTACGACAAGCGACGGTCACATAAAATATGCCCGGGTTGTGGCAACACGGTGACTGGGAAGTCTGTGCAGGCTCTTAATGCTGTGTGGCACGATGTGCATCTGCTCTGTGCGCATTGTCGTCGTCCACTGATTCGTGGTCATGTTGAACATCTTGGGAACGTGTACTGCCACGAAGACTTCAACGAGCTGTTCCAGTCCAATTGCCGTGCGTGCCGACGAGAGGTTTCTGACGAAGCCACCAAACTCGAAATTGGCAGCTGGAAATGGCATCGCAGCTGTTTCACATGCCAGATGCCAGGATGCGAAAAGCGGTTTGTGGACGGAACACCGTTTTTTCTTTTTGACCAGCTGCCCTATTGCCGCCAGCATTATCACGATCGGGCTGGAACTCTTTGTAAAGGGTGCTCGTGTGGCATAGAGGGGCAGTGTGTTCAGGTGGCCGAGGGTCGGTTCCATCTTGCCTGTTTCGTGTGCAAAGTATGTTCGTGTCGTCACACCGCACTGGTCGCACGCTTACCCTGTGTCCAGCTGTGTAGCAAACCAATGATGGAAGAGTACTATAAACTGCAGGATATGTTTTACTGCGATGCTTGTATAGACGAAGCGCTGTCATCCACCGGACAAGACACTTCGCAGATGGAGAAACGACGCACTGTGATCCAATAGTTAACATTGTAATTATAGCTATGCTGTTCATGCGTGTTGCGAGTTTCGAGTTGTGCGTCGCGAGTTGTGCGTCGCGAGTTGTGCGTTGCGTGTTGCGTGTTCCATTTGGTGCATCGCCTTGAATGCGCACTCGCTCGTCACGGCGTACCGCAAAAATGGCCTTTCCGCCATGTCTTCTCCGTCAAAACACGAACTGCATGAACCAGCACCATGCGATCAGGACAAACACGACATAGAAAACACAGAATCAGACGTAATGACTGCAGTCGACTACCTTGCGGCACAAAAGGAGCTGGAAAGTGCCGCTGCTGAACTGCTGCCTGGTAGATTCGACCAATGCACGCGCGAACACCTGTCGGTCGCGTCCTCGCAACATCTGTTCGCGTGTTTAACGTGTGCTGACACAACGCTGTCGCCTGACAATGCATGCAATGCGGTTTGCTACAGCTGCTCCATCTCGTGCCACGCAGAGCACCAACTGGAAGAACTGGGGGTGCGGCGAGGCTTCCACTGTGATTGTGGTGCAGGGCGTATTCCCAAAGCCAACCGGTGCACACTCGTGAAATCGGTCGAAGAAATGTGGTCTAGTGAGAACGAGCAGAGCAACAAGTACAACCATAACTTCTATGGCCGGTTCTGCTGGTGCGATCTTGAATACGCCGCGGAAAAGGAAGAAGGGACAATGCTGCAGTGTATTGTATGCCAGGACTGGTATCATGACCGATGCATTGATAGCGGGGTATTGCCGGAGGAAGACGTGTTCGCGGATTTCATATGTCGTCAATGCTGCAAACACTCCGATGTCTTGCGTAAGCTGGCGCAGCTTCCTGGGATTACCGCGCAAACGCAACACCTCCAGCAAAGCGACCAGCCTACCACACACGTGGATGCTAATGCCAGTGCATTAGCAGCCCCTGTTGGTGCGCATACCGAGTCAACACTAGCGGACACAGACGCTTGTTCAAAACCACAAAAACGGCAATGCAGCCAAATGACTGTGGATGAGACGACAGCAGAGCCACCGGTCGCACAGTCTTCTGATGCCAAAAGGCAAAAGGTAGAAGAGGTCTATTGTTTGCAAAGTAAGTGCACCGTCAGCACTGCTCCTACAATGTCCCTCACTGTAGATGTGAAAAGTACAGATGCCTTCGCAAACTTGTTTCTCGTTGACGGATGGCGTGCACGGATGTGCTTGTGTAGCGAGGTGTGTATCGAAACATGCTACCACACACTCACACGCATACAGTGTCGCGCTATGTTTCGCACCGATCAGCTGGAGTACTTGCTGGACACTGTTGAGCTCTACGAGCCGGAAGAGGATGCGGATTCCCGTACACGCTCCTTAGATGTGCACGTGCGCTAACATGGATAGAACTTTCACTCTACGACATCGGCATGAAGGCATTAACCTCCTCGATCTCGCGCGTAGATGCCATCAATGGCGTACACGCATACGAGAAACTACGGTAAGACGTCACTGCTGATCGCAATAACGCGGTTGTGATGGGCTACAGCGAGAAAATGAAGGCATATCTTCAGCCGTTTGCCGAACAAGGCCGTGTGGTGACGGAAGAGGACGTGCATCAGTTCTTCGCCGGGCTGACACACTAAGATCCTGACTGCAAGGGTGATAAAGAGACACAAAATGTTGAAGCTGTTTTGCAATCCTAAACGCCACTCTGCTACGAATGCGCACTACGACAGCAATGCAGCTTTACGTGCTTTTAGCGTGCGATACTCGGCAACTACACGAGCACGCTCCTCCTCGATAATACGCTTTTGCGCTTCTGATTGCTCGTGGCGCGTTTGTCGATTCTTTTGGCGCACTGCGGCAATCCGCGTGTCCATCATCGTCTCCATTTTCGTCTTCACGGGCTCGTTTTTCTCTTTCGATGTCGTGTTTATCTTGAAGGGTGAGGCGGGATAATCATGGCCAACACGTGTACTTTGAGTACGTTCCTCGGGACTGCCGTGAACCTGGGCGGCTCTTTCACTGTCTCTCCAAACTTCACGGTGTCCTGGTACTTATGCCTTTCGATTTCGTCCAGCTGCAGTTCTTCGTGCTTTGCTTGTTTGCGTAGTTTCGTTGCTTCCTGACTTCGCTTGCGTCGATTTGGCACACCTGGTGTGGCGTGTTTAGACGGGAGATCGCCAATCAAATCGATTTTCGCCATCTCCTGCCTGGTCAGCTGCTTTAATCGCCTTTCTTGTCAGTTGCATGCACGCGTGCGAATGTTGCCTACCTCGAGTAGGCACTGAAATCCTCGTCTGGTCCCATCTGATAGTCTGCCTTCGTGGCTTTCTGCGTCTATCGTCGTGCAGCATTTACACGGGAGTACGGAACAGCCTTACGTCGGTTGTCTTCGCGTCGGGACACTGAGCATGCTCCATTTTCTGTTTCGCCAGCTCTTGATGCTGTCGAATGCGAACAAACGCTCTGGGCAGGTCCTCGTCTCCGTCACGCTTGCGGCGTTTGATGCGTCGCTTAGGAACAACAGCTTCGTTATCGTTTCTGGATGCGTTTAATTGGAGTGCAAAGCAGGCGCATACGTTCCCGGAGTTGCGAGCGAACGCTTCTGGCGTTTATGCGGCATGTGGCTAAAGAAAAGTGGCTTTCCACGCGCTTGTCCCCTTAACAGCGAGTGTGGCGCTCGCTTTCGAAACCAATGGATATTGTCACGGAGGCAATGGATTCGCAAACACTTGCTGAACCATTTGAACCCACAGAATCAGCTTTATCCTCCTCCACGGCGCCACAAACCGTGACACGATCGAAGCGAACGCATCGCTGTTCAGGCCCTGGCGCGGGATTCGTTAGCTGGGACCATCTTGCGTATTTCCAAACGGTCCCCCGCCGCCCAAATCGTACAGTAAAGCGCCCTAAGCCCATGAAGCCTGCCGTCGAGTCCGAGCCGACTCCAGACGGCGATGCCGACGCTGCCAACGTCGCCAACGTCGCCGACACTGCTAATCCACCTACCACATCCTCTCGCCCTAGCTGCGACTCTCCCAAGCGTCGCTGGCACACACAAGCATACATGCTGTTCCATGCACTGCTCGAGCAACCGTCTCGAGAGCTACCGCGTCCCATGCTGATCAAACGTGCCATCGAACTGGACCGCAAAATCGCCCTTGAGAAGAATCTCCCTACTGTGTTCCGTGGCAAGGTACGACTGTTATGCTTTATCGCTCAGCATTCTTCACACAGACGCCTATGAACAGCGCAAGTGCCTGTCTGACAAACAACAGCGAGCGCTCCTTTATCGCTTTTCGTCGCAAAGGCATAAAAGGCACTGTGTTCCGCCTCGCTTGGGAGCCCTGGGACTTGGATCGTGCCTGGAAAGCGTATGAGAGCTGGCAGCAGATGCTCGAACGCCATGACTGGCCGATTTGCTTGGTCAACACTCCCATTGCGTCGACGGAGAGTGTTGAACATAACGAACATGATGCAGAAGCCACAGCTGATGCTGCGGCAATGCATATCGATGATGCGGAACAAGTATTGACTGCTCCAAATACATCGGCGACTTCCGATACATCTGTTGTCTCAGACGTGCCAGCAGCTTTGGACGCACCAGTGATCTCTGACGCACCGGCGTACGTCAGACACCTAGGCCCAAAGATGACAATACGAGTACGCGATGAGGGTGCACGCAACTTCAAGAACCTGGAAAACATCTATAATAGTTGCCTGTGGGTGAAACCGGCTGTATGCGTGAAGGATGCTGGGTACACGGGCGTATCACTGTCGGAAATTCGGGAGAATCGACGTCGGTATCAGCAAACGCAGCTGGAGCATCCGGAAGTACACACGTCTGGCATAAGCGACACCAGCAACACTAGTACTGTGGTCAAAACGGACGTGGACACCGATGAAACACCCTGGACTCCAGGTAAAGACTCGAGTATGTCTCACGAAAACGGAGAAATGCTTGGACTGCCCGAGGACGCTTCGTCGCCCCGCAGCTGGAGGGATGTAGTGGAGGTGGCCGACTCGCTGATTCCGGGTGCGGGACGAGGGCTTTTTGCACGACGTGAGCTGCCCGCATTCGTACCTCTTGGGTTCTACTTCGGAGTGCCAGTGCTTGAGGATGAGTACGACGAATTTAAGGATCACGTTGGTGTAGCTTCGCGATATGCCATCATGTATCGTCGCACTGTGCTGGACGCGACCGACAAAAGCGGTCAGATATGGTCGGATCCTGATGGCTATATATTCTGCCCGTTCCATTTCATGAACGAAGACGCTGATCGAGGCAATATCGCATTTGTGGAAGGCGCGCAGGTGAACCAAGTGATATGTATGACCACTCGCGCTATCCGCCCTGGCGAAGAGCTGCTGGTGTACTACGGGAGCGAGGTGGATCGCGAACACTACCTGCCAGAGCGACGAGGAGACTTGAAAGAGGATGAGCCTTGGCGAGTTCGCATAGAAGACGGCGCACCGCCAGAACCCACGATAACAGAAGCTATGCCGCAGGAGGCAGTTGAGTCGGACACGGCTTCTGCCCACAATGACAGCGGGCGAAACATGCAGGATTTGCTGTTCTGCGTTCAAGAGGAGCTTCGCCATCACACACCACCCACCGCTGAGTGATCCGTATCACCCGTGCTTCTGCATCCTCCGTTCCAATCTGCTCCCGTTCGTCACACGCGCTCAGTGCCTTGGATATCCATTCTCTGCAGCAAGGGGCGCATTGATCCGTGTATCAATGAATAAATCTCGAATTCCACTTGTTGCGCGATCATTGGATAGACTGTGGAAACAAAGATAGTCATTCAGCACACAGATAGTGATCACCCTTTTAGAACCACTTTACACAACTGTTTACAACTATCATGCTGCCAGCACGTGGTACTCCGGCCCACGAGACGTGGCCAGAGAGAAATGCGTGCCGGCTGTGTGACAGTGCGTGCGGCGTTGCCGAGCCGAAAGCGGCTTACCCATTGATGGCCGTGCCCTTGCCAATCGAACTACCCATACGTACCTGCATCTGAGTATCGGCGAGAAAGGGGGGGTGTTGGTCCTACCAGTGTTTCCAAAGTCTGCGAAGTGTTCTTGCACAAATCCTCGTCAAACACAATGCGTCCTGGCTCGAAAAAGAGCAGCACAGTGCTGCCACCAAATGCAAAATAGCCATGCTCGTCACCCTTGTGGTAGAGAGCACCAGATGTGCTTGTCAACACCACAGAACCCACCTAGTGACACGATGAGCGGCAATGGGGAGCGACCAGTGATTACCATCATTGCACCAACGCTCACATACACCACACGTCCAAACGCAGGAGTGTCCATGATGCTGATCACACGTGCATTCTCACCATACACATCTAGTGCACTGCGGATGGCCATCGGGTTTACGGTGTAGTACGCGCCCTCTATCTTCACCGACTCCTGGAACACCCCGTCGACCGGCACGTGAAAGCGGTGATAATCCTGGGGAGCGAGGCGGAATATCGCCATGCTCCCGTTCTCGAACTGCTCTGCGAGAGCAACATCGGAAAACAACTTTGCCAGCGAGAACTCTTGTCCCTTAATCCAAATGCTCTGCGCATCGGCAATCGTTGGAAACACAAGGCATCGTGCATCGGCAGGTGACACGGCAACAGTGGGATCCCCCGCCGCGGCCACGGGTCTCGCATTTGGCTTCAGCTTTCGGTAGAAGAATTCGTTGAAAGACTGAAATGTGTTGATGGGCTGCGCCACTTCGTCCAGATTGAGTTGGTGGAAGGTGACGAAAGAGTCGATGTCACGCACTGATTCGGGTGCATTGTATTTGGCCCCTTGCTTCCGGGTCAGATTGTCCAGCAGCAGGCGAACTGGACACCGGAAGTGTGAGGCAAAGACACCCGAGGAAGGACGACAAACTTCGTGCACGCGACTTCAGATTCAGGCTCTTGTAGAGAAGCCGAATACCAAGGCGGATGTAGGTGGGCATTTTCTCCTCGACGATCACGCCACTGGCCCGATCCACCACCAAGATATTTGCATTGTTCTGCTCGCGTTAGCGCTAAGGAACAGCCGCCGTGAGCAAGACTACCTTTCCGATTTGGTAGCCCCCGTGCGTCACGAAAGAAAGCACACGCGAGAACCATTTGCGCTGCGCATGTGCTTCCGTGATAAAGTTGCCCATCAGCAAGTGATCAACTTTGCCAGGGTCTGCCATCGCGCATACTGCAAGATGCTACACCGTCAGCCTTAGCAGTGTGGATGTGATGGGGTCCTACGGTGATAGCCTCTGTCGACGTGTGACCCAGAGCGCTCGGTTGATGACATATGGGACACTGCTGCAGCCCGAGCAGATGCTCGGTAGTGGTCGCATCTCCCAGCAACTCCTGCTCTGAATCTGCAGCTGGGCCCTGCGGATGCATGCTCATGTAGACCTCGAGAGACTGTGCCAGTTCATCGAAAGAAAGCTCGCCTGCGTCCGGTTCTCGTTGACAGATGCGAAAGAGTTCGGCTGCGTCTGCTTGGCCACCCATGGAATCCAGCATTGCTTGGATTTCATCCTGGTTCATGGACCCGTTCTCGTCTGCGTCGAATTGTCGTGCAAAACGGCACCAGAAGCGATGACGGAGCTTGCTCACACGGGTAAAGCAAGTGCGAATGATGAGTTCAGGAGGCTTGATGTCTGCCTCGACGGCTGTTGCTGCTGTAGCAGGCACCATGCGATCCAGTATTAGGGGAAGCCGCTGCTCGACGAACTGCTCCTCGTCGCTGACCGGAGGACACGCTTCCAGCTTTTCTGTATGTGCTAGCAGCTCTGCGACCGGCAACTCGGCCATGCATATCTTGCTGTTTGAGCCAAGCACGTCGTTGTCATATATTACAAAACGGATGGGGTGCGCAAGCTCAGACGCGCGCACCGGGAACACCAGACGCTCCTGCCAGCGCGGCGTCAACGTGTGTCGTATTGTGCGGGAGCGAAAGGTGTTTCTCGTGAATGTCACCACCACGAACGGATCCATATCATAGCGGATTTTGATGCGACTGGGGATGCGTGGCAGCTGGTCGGCTCCTAGCAAGTCCAAAAAGACAAATCCGTGAATTGTCAAATCTATGGGATCCACTACGGCGGCCGGTGTTGCGTTCATGTCAAGTGCAGCCATTGCTTGGGTGGTTGCTAATACACTTGCTTCCGATGCGCCCGGTGCCGTGCTCAGCAGCTTGACTGCCTCTTCCGCTCCCAGCACACTGACCAGGAACGGCCACCATGCCTTTTCGTCCTCCTCCTCCACGGTGTCTGACCACAGCCCCACGCATATTTCCAGCGCACCTGATATGTTTGTTTCCGACGCTTTGCGCTGCTGCAGATCGTACCAGCGCGACGCGTTGCTGCTGTTGTTGAAGTACACCACACTGCCGTCAGCATTCCACAAGCTGCTGACAAGGTCTATGGACAGCATGCCGAGGAAGTCGCGGCCAAACAGGTCTTTATCCCAGCACTGGATCTCGATGTAGCGCTCGCCCAGCAGTAGAGGGAGCTCCAGCTCGTAGTCCCAGCGTGGATTGAGCGTGGCGGGAGCCACCTGCGTGCGATGGCACAGACTTGGGCCATAGCGAATCTCCAGATACGGATCAGAACGCCCATTTGCATCGCGAGCAGCTAGACCACGGCCGCAGATTGCTTTAAGGCGGAGCTTTGTCATCGAACGAAACGTGGGAAGTGTGCCCACAGACTTTGGACTGCTTTTTGCGCTCCATGCAGGCGGTGCTGGTGAAGGCTGTGTGGCACGGCGCACGACAGTTTGCTTGGAGGCGGGCTTATAATGTTAGCCTTGTATTAGTGGACCACTATGGTACATGGTGTTTGTTCGGGGAACCACTGCTGCAGAGCGTAGCTTGTTCATGACTGAATGGCAGAGTCACGGCGCCAGCTTGCATATCTAACACGCGATGGTGTGTGTAAGCGAAGGACATGGCGGAAGAAGGACGAGGGCACATACGATACAGAGTGCCGTTGACATAGCACTGCCCAGCAATTGCGCCATGGACTGCCGAGTGAATAGGGGTTTTCAGGCGCAGCACTCGGCACGGCTAGCTCCATGGACGCGTCCAGTTGTGCATTGGCACGCTGGGCTTTTGCCCGTACCTGCAGGGTGCATCGGTTGGTGTTAGCAATATGAGAGGGAGAGAGAGAGAAAGAGGGAGCCACATGTACATGTTCATGGGTGGTACGGTTCTGGGAGATGAGATAGCAGTGCAGCAGGGTGAAGCTGGAGACACCGAGGGCAAGCACCAAGCCGTACAGCATGAGAAAGAAGGACATGGGCGTATTTGCAATGCTGCGGGTGAACGACCATGAGGGGGTGGGCGGTGTGCCGGCGATCCATGTGACGCCAGCGGGAACGAGAGGACGGTCGAGGAGAAGGCGAGTGAGCGCACAGGCAAACAAGCACCAGGCGAGAAGTTCGCAACCGACGAGAAAGGCGATGAAGGAGCGATAGTTGCGACGCCCCACGCAGTTGTTCACCCACACACAGTGGTGGTCGTGATGCTCTGCGCAGCGGTATGAGCTGAGGGGGAAGGGGAAGGGGAGGGGAGGAACACGTTACCAACGCAGTTGTCACAGATCCGACAGTGGCTACAGCGTGGAGGACGGTATAGCCGACAGGTGTCACAGTAGCGCAGCTGTATACGCTGCCCATTCACCTCTACTTCTGGCCATTTGGCGGCACATGGAGTGGACACAGTTGAGGCCCCAAGTGGCATGTCGGGGGTGTCGTCTTCCACACCCACGGTGTCGCACACGGCAATGCTTGCGACAGGGAGGGTAGCGGGCGGAGGGTGCAGGTCGCGCGGCACAATCTACATGGATGGTAGTGAGCGATATGTGTAGAACAGACACACACGCAGCAGTTACCCCAGGGTCAGTCCATGAGGTGTAAAAGAGTGCCAACAAGGTCATTGATAGGAGATAGGCATACAGCAGTGGCACAGCCAGACTGACGTTGTGATGGAACCACGCACTCCTGTGAAAGACGGTGTAAGCACAGCGCGGAGGGCGTATGTGCATTGGGTACCCACAGGTAGACAAAGAAGAATACGCTGGGCAGCAGGATGAGCAGCAGGGTGAATGCGAATGCCCAGGTGTCACGGCCGGTGACAGCACGGCCACCAAACAACAGATTGTTTCGACCACGATAGAGGGGATCGGACCGATGCACCAGCCATCGCATGCACGCATGGAGGGGAGAAGGAGAGCGAGGAGGAGTGACGGTGTGGGAGTACGCCTGCAGATAGGCGATGCGAGAGGTGGGGAGGTGAGGCGTGGCGGCGGGGTGTTTGGTGGTGCGATAGCCGCTCATTGGAAGTGGTGGAGGCGATGGAGGCGGTGGAGGCGGTGGAGGGAAGTCTACGCGTGCTTCACGTCAAGGCTTGGGCCCTGCGCGTGTGGGTAGTCGATGAGCAGCGCTGAATGGCAATGAAATGAAAAGCAACCGCCACACGCGCAGTGCAGATGAACGATGCCGTGTGTTGCGATTTATTGTAGACATTATGAAGGAGAAGAGGAAGGAGAAGGAGAAGAAGGAGAGGAAGGAGATGAAGATATGTGTGTGTGGAGTGGCGGCATGTTCTCACCATAACAACACGCAACAACACAACAACACACACAACAAATAGAACAGATAAGCAGACAACGGCGGTGTGTGTCTGTGCGTGGCTTGGTTGTGCGGGCCACCACCACGCACGCCGTCACAACTCTCTCTCGCACGCCACCTGGTGGCAGCAACGAGCGAGCGATGGCGTGGAAACTGGTGCGTGGACAGACGGTGGCACGCAGCACATGCTCACACACACCGCATACAGGGGCTGGCAATTGCTTGGCTACTGATCCTGGCACACGTCTTCACTTCCATCCACGGAAAACGTACTTCTCCTGGTGGCGGTGCTTCGTCCGCCCTCCATGTAACACCCGTTCGTCACAGCCTACGTGCTCGGGGATCGCGTGTTCATCGAATGCAGCAAGCTGGTTGATGGCAAACCGCTGTGGACACCATGGCCTGTATGTCTGGAGGTGTGTTTGCCGCACCACCACCTGCGTGTCTCTGTCTGACTAGACAACAGACAAGCCGACCGCTTGCCTTCGAATACGGCTACAACAGTCTGCTGAAGTGCTCGTGGGTGTTGGGCGATGCGTTGTTTGACGAAGTGCGTGCTGCTATCGTGGAACAGGGTAGATCCTTGCCAAGTGTTCTGTGGCGTGTGTGTCTATTGGGTGGGGTAGTGCCGCTCAGATGTAGGCTGGCTGCAGAAATGGCATCGGCTGACCATGACAAATTGCCGCTGTCGTTCACGCTATGGGGAACGCAAAAGGAGGGCCAACTCCTAGTGGCAAGCAATCTCAACGCCATTCTCCATGGATCGGAAGGCCGCATTCTGGGTGGTGCATTGTACTCACGTATGCTTCCATGTATCCCCGTTACACCCACGCTCATTCCCCCCCCCGCAGTGGCAGAGAAACTGGTGGTTGCCAAAAAGGACGGGGTGCTAAGTCTCCTGGTGTCTATACGGTACGTGCATCTATACAACACATGCATGTTCGTCCACCTACTTACACCTATACACCCACCCACCCACCCACACAGATGGTATCAAGGCTTGCTACTAGACCACGCCTACAACGGTGCTTCTCCCGGCACGACCGATAGCGAACAGACCGCCGATCTGGCCATCTACATCACCATCATCTGCTGTCTCATCACCTTCCTCGCCACCACACTCCTGGCCGTGTTCATCTACACCGTCTGTCTGTCCTCCTATCGCCACCACGGCAGTCAGCAGGTCCCGTCTGACGACGACGGCAGCGACTACAAGGCACGGCGACGAAAGAAGAAATAAACGGTATCCGCTGCTCGCTGTCTGCACGGGAAACAACATGCGGTGGTCCACACGATGGTCCACACGATGGTCCATCGCTGCGCCGGGAGTGTGGGCACGCATGGGACGGCTGCGCCCACACCATCTCTTAACTCCGCTGTCGTCCTTCCATCACCCGCCCACTCCGCTGATTCTTACGCTCCACGTCTACGCACACGCCCCACGTTCTTGCCACACGCTGATTACATCGCTTTTGCTTTGATGTTTGTCAATATGAACCGCGCTTCCTCCAGCCGTCACCAACGAGCTCAGGTGCCTCCTTCCCCCTTTCATCCCCTCCCCTCATCCCCGTCGCAGGCGTCTGTAGACTGCCAAGAGTTGATGCTGGAGCTGGCCTCCGTGGAGCTACGCGTGATTGGAAACTACACCCTAGGAGATATCATTGGCACCGGTAGCGTCATTGCCTCTGTCCCTCTCCACCCCCACCTCCGCTCCGCCCCCGCTCACCATCCCGAACACAGGCAGCTTTGGCCAAGTACGGATTGGCGTCCATCGCTTGACTGGCGAACGGGTATGTCGAGTGGTCCCACCCTCGCCCTCACCCTCACCCGCCTCTCCTTCTCTCACAGGTGGCCATCAAGGTCGTGGATAAGTCCAGTCTGGCGGATGTGGTGCGTGAGGTGGAGTATTGGCGACGTTTAAATCACCCACGCATCACTCGCCTCTACGAAGTGATTCCGTCTGAGACGCGTATCCACTTGGTCATGGAGCTGGCCGCGCGGGGTGAACTCCTGCACTGGTTGGGAAAGTCGGGTCGTGCAAGTGAAGCGCTTGCACGGCGCTGGTTTAGGCAACTGGCCGGTGCGGTAACGTATCTCCATCGGCGTAACCTGGTGCATCGGTGCGTGTGGTGTGGCGGTGTGAAGAGGATCCAACTCAGACAAGGGTGTAGTGATTTAAAGCTTGAGAATGTGTTGCTCGATGACGAGCTCAATGTGAAGTTGATAGACTTTGGGTTCGCGCAAGAGTTCGACACACGCCGCTTGATGGACAACTATTGTGGTTCGACCGCGTATGCTGCACCAGGTAGGCTTGCGTGAGCGCCACCATGCCAGCACACTGTCCTCACACCGATCTGTCTGCAGAAATGATTGTCGGGAAGAAGTATAAGGGTCCGGGTAGGCTGTTGTGCGCGTGCCCTACGCGACTCACCGTGTTTGCACACAGAGGTGGATGTGTGGTCTCTTGGTGTGATTCTGTACACTATTCTTGTTGGGCAGCTACCATTCGAGGACAGTAACGAGGAAGCGTTGCACGCCAAAATCATCGAGGCACATCTCACCCTACCTGATCACATGTCCGAAGGTGAGTCCACACATCCGTCCGTTGCTCTGTCTGTACACTGTTCCGTCTACTTACTACCCCGTCTGCTCCCTTCTAGATGCACAAAACCTTATCTCACGCATCCTCAAAGTCAACGTGAAGGAGCGTTTTACGATGGATCAAATACTGGGACACAACTGGCTCCAAATCGAGGATGACAACGAGTCCATCCTTCCCCTCTCCACCATGAAGCAGCGCAATGGCAGTGCTCCTGTAGTGGAAACACTCACCGTGCCGTCGCGCGGCAATCGGCTGCGCGAACCCAGTCCCGGAAGCATACTGCCACCGCACATGCGACAGCACTCCCCAAACTCTTCTACTTGCTCGCTTCGAAACAGCGCAGACGATCCCGATCCGATGCTGTGCTTGTCGCGTGCTGGAGTGGACACAGAAGCTATCATGCGAAGCGTGCGTCGTGACAAGGCAGACACGCTTTCCGCGTTCTACCACCTGCTGCATGCATCGCACCAACGTCGTGGCCAAGGGCGGTTTTCAGCGGCTACCAAATCCGATGCTGCTATCACACCGTCGCCGTCGCCGTCTGCAGAAGCACGAGAACTGAAGGACCGATCCAACTCACCAGCCAGCAATCACAGTCCGCTTCGTAGCATTTTCTCGTCCAATGGAACAGCGGAGAAGTCGAAAAACGGCAAGCCAATCCAACCCCGCATTGACCTGGGCGAAGCGGTCACCAAGACGTTGACGCAGCTTCGAAACAAGTCGCGCGAGCGATTACAAAGCGTCGTGGAGAAGAAGTCAAAGACACTCCAGAAGACGGAAGTATCACCACAACATACAGACAAGGCAGACAAGGTGGAGAAGGCGGAGAAGGCGGAGAAGTCACCCAGCCGATTCTCCTCCTTTTTACGGAAATCACGATGGTCACGCACCCCAGAACAAGACTCCGAGGCGCGACACGTGAAGGGGGCTGGTTCGCATGCTGGGCCTAAAGTTGGCCCTGGCGTGGCGCATGATGGGACCAGCAGCAGCAGTATCCATAATGGTGGACTGCAGCACACGGGCCAGCATAGCAGCGCAAAGCCTGTCACCACCGTTGTTTCCAAGCGGAGCAGTGCAGACCCGCCCAGCCGCCGATCCAGCACAGACTCGCATGGGCGCCGAGCGACGGGTGAGAAGGCCCCGTCGAGCCGAAGTAGCCAGAGCCGAGACTCGTTGAAGCGCAGTCAAAGCCGCGATGACACAGACCGAATACCCACAATACGCACACACTCGCCGGAGACAAGCGAGAAGCCATCTCAAGCGCGATTGTCGCACCTTGAGAACGGCGCCGTGAAAGCAATGAGAAAGTCGACACCAACCGCAGCTCCCACCGCCAGCCGTGAGCCATCCCGATGGGTGGAGGCGCGACGCGCAAAGTCTGTGCCCAGTCAGCCGCGTTCGGTAAGGTCATCTGTCAGGGCTGTGCCGGTCATGGAGTCGACCACGTTGCCGATACACGAGGGTGTTCGGCTACAGACGGGGCTGCCAGTGCTAGGCCGTGCCGTGGAACATCCCCAGCGCCAACACAAGCCGTTAGCGACTACAGTGGCCGCCAACACAGCCACCACACATGCTTTTGCAAATGACGCTAGCGGTGTGAACAGTAATGTTATTATCGCGAAGCGCACAAACACCACTGGGCTGCTGCTGAATCGTGCCAGCTCACCTGACTCGTTCCACTCGACCAGCCGCCTTCGCATGGCTCACACCATCGAGGAAGGTGACGAGGATAGCCTCTAGACTATGCACACTACTATGTATTCTAACTGGCCGTCTGCGAAACAGATTCACGGACGACCCACCCAATGGAGTGCCCACCACAGCACCTTCTTCTCCTCCACCGTTGCTCGTGTGTTAAGAGCGTGTCTGTTTGCTGCACCCTCTGTTCAAGCGTAGACGGCCACAGCGCATGCGTGTTTCAGAACCTCGCGCACTGCGCATCACCGACAGCGAGGCAGAGGATGCGCCACCATTCCTTGGTGGTGACGGAATAGGCGCGATGGTTGTGGTAGGCGGATTTCCGCTTTCGGTGCAACGCCACTTCGAACTCTCTCGCACTACCCGCGGCCATTTGTACATCCCGCTTCCTCATCCTTTTCATAATCTAAACCGCCTTCATCATGGCAACGGGGGCGCTGTTCGCTCTTATTCTATTTGTTTTATGGAACTGTTTATTTGTGCTTAGTGTGTGCCAGCTGTTGTTGTCGCAGCGTCGTGCAGCCCCTTTCTTACCTGCGGTGCAATTCCGTGAGCCCTCGCTGCTTCTGCTGCAGTCTGCATGCGCTTGCGTGATCATCAATGTCTCGATTGCACGTATCTACGCGCCTGAACGCTTGCCATGTATGCTGATCGTGTGGCTCACCACCTACACTCTGCCTGCTCTTTCTTTCCTAGCACTGGTCCGGTATCTGCGCCTGGGAAATCGATTCTGGCTGAATGCCTCGAAACTGAACCAAAGAAATCGATCTGACATCATCATGAATGAGGAGAAACGTCTGTTGAAGGGGAGCAGTGTTCAGCTGGCGCGCCAGCTGGAAGCGGGCCGCTTGGGCTCTGCGGCCATCGAGCGCACGGCGAAATGGAAGTTGAAGGTGTTCACCATCCTCAACCGATCCACGCTCTTTCAGCTGGCCATTCTTGCTTTGTTCCTGCAGAGCGCGTTACTCATCACCGTGCATTGGTTTCAGCTGCGTTGGATGTCACCATGGATTACCACCGCGGAGTGGGTGAACTGCCCATCCGGTTTAACGCTGCTATCTGTATACTTGTCCGCATTGACGCTGCTCCTCTTGGCGCCTATTGTGGTGGCCACGGTACGAGGCGTGGACGATGTCTACGGGATCCGTCGTGAATTGGACTGGACCACATCGATACTGGCAGTGACGATTACGGCTGCGTGTGTTTTGGATGTGTTGGCCGATCCCTTGGTTGCCGACCGCATGCTGCCGGTGCGGTCGTTTCACGTGCTGCTTGCTGGCTGCTTGCTGCAGCAGACGGTAGCATTGCTCTGCCCAGCAGTGGAGACTGCATGGTCCATGTGGAGCCAGCGCGACCCTATCGTCGCTGTCAAGCAACAGCACTACCAGGACGGCACTTCCACGCTGCAGTTCAGTGAGATCATGGCTAGCCCAAACCTGCTATTTGAGTTCCGCCAGTTTGCAATACGCGAGTTCATGGTGGAGAATGTGCTTTTCTTTGAGCGCTATCAGGCAGCAAAAGCAGTGGCTGTCAATACCGTGTTTGCCGTGCACCAACCTGCCGACACGCCCGCATCCCCCACCTCTCCCAACGCGGCTGCTGTCTGGAACGACGAGTTCCGGAAACTGTACTTCGACTTTCTGCGCACAAACGCTGAGCTGGAGCTGGTCAGCGTGAGTTACGTGATCCGAGAGCTGACTAACCGGCGGTTCCGCTACAAAGACATGTCGCCCGAGATGCTGGACCCGGTGGCCCAGGAAGTGCGTCGCATGCTCACACAGTACACGTATCCCCGGTTCCTCACCAGCCGTGCGCGTTTGAGACGGGCGAAAAAGTCGTCGAACAGCAGAGCGACAGAGCCAGACGCAGGTGCAGCACCGGCAGCGCTATAGCAATAGGATTGAAATGTAGTGTCGTGGGCGGTCTTCGACTCAAAGCCTCAGTGGAGCTGCAGGTGTGAGATCGATGGCCGCCCACGCGTTTTCAACAGCGATATTCCGCTTTTGGAATGATTTCCAGGCAGTGTTGACTCTCGCTCGCTGGTGTGGCATTCGGCAGCCAGCCATTCTGCGGCCCATGCCAACCGTCTAAACCCTCATTTACACCCAGTTCTGTGCTTATTCTTCCATCTGTTCCACCTACTCGTATACTACTTATTAAGTGTTTAATCGGCCATCGCCTGCAGCGTCGATGCTGCCTGCTGTTCTGTTTGTGCTTGTGCTGCTCGTCATCTGGAACCTCATCTGCGTCGTCAGTCTCGTCTTCCTGTTTCTACGCCGCCAACATGCTTTGCTTCGCTATCGAAGTTTGTCGCTGCTGACTTTGCAGTCGCTGTGCATGCAGCTACTGGTCACGCTCCACCTGGCGCGCCTGTCTCCCTCGTTGATC
Organism: Cochlonema odontosperma; assembly: GCA_004114315.1. NCBI lineage: Eukaryota > Fungi > Zoopagomycota > Zoopagomycetes > Zoopagales > Cochlonemataceae > Cochlonema > Cochlonema odontosperma. Next base: position 33,316 of record QZWT01000044.1, read on the forward strand.
GCTCCCTGCACACTGGTGCTGTGGTGTTCTTCTGTCGCCTTGCCGCTGATCATTTACTCGCACCTGCTGCGCTATGTCTGGCTAGGCCGCGACTACTGGTCCAATGCGTTGAAGCTCGCTTGTGCTGTTCCTCTTACCCTCGATCTCCCTGCCGTATCCGAGAAGGGCAAGCCCAATGAGCTGGACTTGACACAGCATGTGGAAAACTGCCAGCAATTGAGCAGGCAACGGCGTGAAACACGCGCACGATGGCAGCTGCGCCTTGCCCACTGGTTCCAGCCTGTCACCGTCACCGTTACCGCAGCTGTGTTTATTCTGGTGCAGAGCTTCACCCTGCTTCGATCTCAACAAAGCGTGCCGATCGCCAAGGGCGAAAGCACAGAATGCTGGTCGATGGTCGGTCTGTGGCCAGTCTATGTGGGGTCCGCGACTGCGCTCCTATTGCTTCCGTGGGCGGCTATGGCGCAGCGGGGTGTCGAGGAAAACTTTGGAATTCGTCGTGAATTGAATGTGACTTCAGTGGTGCTTGGTGTGGGTCTGATTGCAACCTTTGTGTTGGACCTTGTTGCCGTCACGCATCCTGAGGCAGTAGGACTCCCCACTTACCATGTCTCGAGCGCCATTCTTTCTATCAGTATGGTCGCCGTTTGGATCATCACTGTGATATGGCCGACACTAGACGCATGGTGGCAAGCACGCCTGCGGCAGCCGCATTCACGAGCCACGCGCTCGCGCCAGCAATACAACGCCTCCAAGGACGGACTGAGCAGCGAAGGCGGCTCGTCCGCCACCTCCGTCAACGGGAACGGCTACACCAGGTCCAGACAGAGACTCAGCAGCTTTGAAAAACCGGAGAAGTCGGATTTCGACCGTATTCTGTCTGACTCGGTGCTGCTGATGGAATTTAAGGAATTTGCTGTGCGTGAGTTCTGCGTGGAAAATGTGTTGTTCTACGAACGCTTCGTCCGTGCGCGGAAACGTGCTGGCGTGGACGAGACGGGCTGGCGCTTGGAATACCGTCAGATCTATGACGCCTTTCTGAGCGAAACTGCTACGCTGGAGCTAAACGTGGTGGCAAACACGCGCAAAGAGCTGGTTATCATCTTCGCGCGTCCTGGAAACCTGTTTGGTCCCGAAGTCTTGGACAAGGTGGCAATCGAGGTGCGGAAGTTAATGTACGAAAGCACGTATCCACGGTTCCTTGTGTGTCTGCGCAAAAGCGACGCACTTGAGGTCAGAAAGTATGCGCCAACAGCAGAGAATGGGTCCATGGTGTGAAACTAATTACGCGTGCGTGTACATTCGTGCACGCGTACATAATGAGCAAGCAACTATTAATTTCTTTATGTTTCGGATCGTAGTTGGAAAAGCACAAAGTTCTTTCTGCAAAGGATGTGGAAAAGTAGATGTGGTGACAAGCGGCATTTGAAAATAAACCGTTTCGTGTACATCAAATGCAAACTTCCAAGCGCACGGCGTATTCTTTCAGACATGTAGAACGTGCACGCTACGACCCACCGATGCGGCAATCCATTCGGTAGCCACTTCATTCCATTGCAACATGTTGATTTCCGCGGAAGCCGTGTACGCTTGTACCGGATCACGGATCACACCCAGTCCCACCGGTTGAGACTTGCTCCGGCTGGCCCCTGTGTCGTTGCTCGAAGCTGTCGGTCGCAGGTCCCACATCAGCAGTTGGCAATCGTCAGCAGCAGAGCACAGCCGACCACTCGAGACCGGAGACCAGTCGATCGCGTTCACCGACGCCATATGTGCCTTTAGCTCGGTGATCGGCGCACCCGGCAAGCGCACGTCTAGGATTTGCACAGTTGTGGAATCGTTATGGAAACAGGCCAGATAGTTGGCGTCCATCTTGTTAGCAGACAGTCGTAATAAAGGTACAGGTGGTGTGTTGTCCGTGCCGGCCGTTTCATAGATGATGGACGAGTGGTCGAGCGCACTACTCCCGTTGTTGCCGTTAGACGTTTCCATTGTCACGTAGCTGCAGGACCCGTCAACACCGCACACACATACCGTAGATCAAACATGCGCACGGAACCGTCTGCACCCACACTCGAAAAGATATCGGCCGTGCCGGCAATCCATGCCACGTCGAACACTTCACGATCATGCGCAATCAGTTGTGTTTTCGCCTGTCGTGTCTATGGATTGGGATGACGTGTTATAATTGTGACATAGACGGCAGCAACAGGGCAGTTTTAACCTCCACATTCCATACTGTGCATGTCGTGTCCACGCTGCTGGTCACAACCAACCGTGGATCCGTGGTGTTCCAGTCCAATGACGTGAGCGGTGCTGTCGCGTCTCCTTTACTCTTTGCCAGATGGCATAAGCGTGAACAACAAGCTCGTTTACCCACACTCTCTCACCGATGAGAGTTCCTGCACGAACTCAAGACGCTCGCGACCAGACGCGTCCTCACGACATTCCCACAGCCGCAGCACATCCGCGGTACTGGCCAACAATTCCGGAGTCGATACTCCCTACCCACGTTGCTTCCTGCCGTGTTCATGCTGCAGCATACTGTGTATGGCTGAAACAACAGCTTTGTGCACGGATACGGGTGTTCCACCTCGCTGACACAGACAAGCTCTTGGCTTGCACCGGGGGTCTCTACCGAGTGGACCATTTGAATCTAGCAAACAAATTAATCTGCATTTGCGAGCATAGGATACTTTGTTGGTGGTGGATTCGAGAAAGGACGCAACCGCGAAGCGCATCGGGCTGGCTGTTGGCCGCCTGGACCAGGCCATTGCGTATACCGGGAACGGGGCTTGGTAAGTCATTCTTTTGGTGGTGGTGGTGGTGGTGGCTGGCGCGAGGGCCGGTGCCTTTGGCTGTGCGCTGGCATGAAACGGCAACAGCGGCGATTCACGACTCATGCGAACGGAGAGAAACGCGGCGCGTCAGCCTGCACTCGCGATGACACCTGGAAGTAGGGCACATCACCTCGCCGTCAACCGCAAAACGCATGGGATCGCTGGTGGAAAAGCAATTGTGTGATGGAATACGCTTCACGCGTGATCGGTAAAACGTCGTGTATTTGTGGACAACAAGCCGGAATTATGCCTCTTCCATTTCCGAGTCAGACGCTTCGTCACCGCTCACCTCCGCATTTTCCTTCTCGACTCGGGCCATCAAATCGGCCAGTTCTTGGTCGTCCGTTTCGCTCACCGCCTTCGGTTTCATCTTAACCAGCAGTTGGCCGCCCTTGTTGGTGATAACTTCGTGTACTTTGGCGATGGATTTCTCCAGCACGTCTACGCCCAGCTGTTTGTCTAGAGCAGTGCACAGGATGACATAAAGCGGAGGTGCGACCAGCTTCACTTTTACCGGCACGTCCTCGGGCGACTCTGCCTCTCCAGCCCGAATCGCTTCTTTTAACGCGTTCACTCCTTCGTACGCGAAGCATGTGAGTTCTAAATCGGCACGGAACTTGATGGGTTGCGGCGTGAGTCGGCGTCGAATATTCGACAACAGTTCCTCGCGAATCACTGGCTCCAGCGCCAGGTCATCCACCACGTTCTCAGGTTCACTGGCCGTGCGTCACACCCGTCGTGTTAGCAGTGTGTGCACGCGGATAGGCAGAGGAGGAGGGGGAGGGAGGAGCGGGAGCGCACAGACACCTACGTGATGGCAAGTTTGAATGCGTCGAACGCATGGCCATACTTCTTGTACAAAGGCCAACCAATCATTTGGTACAGCTCTTCCAATGACATGTCCTGCTTCTCAGCCACATGTCGGAGAATGCTGTGCACAGCCTTGCTCTTGTTGAACTTCTCCTCACACTTTTGGATGTCCTCGGGCGCCACACGTCGCTTGGACAGATCGATGTACCCCTTCTCCTTGTCCACACGCAGCACCACCACCACCTCATTTCTTCCCACACGGATTAGCTTTTGGATGGAGCGGATGCGACGTCGCGAAAGCTCCGAAAGCAGGATCATGCCCTCGGTGTTGTCGTACTCCAGGAGACGCACGTACGCACCCATCTCGGCAATTTTCGACACGTTCACCATCACAACGTCGTCGATTTCCGGATACCGGTTTTCGTACATGCGGCACAGGAATTTGGGGTTAGACATGGCGGAGAAACAGGCGTTCCGCGGCGGAGGTTGTGCCTGGAAAACTGACGTTTACTGCCGGTCACAGCACTAATTTTTTCGCTCGATGGCTGACATTGACACGGCTCAGGCGCATCAGTTTTCAGATGCAGAAGATGTGCCGTTGACCGAGGAAGGATGGAAAGAGAGAGAAGTGCAGGAGCGAGAGGAGGGCAAAACGGGGCAGGAGGAGTGGGAGGAGGAGGAGGACGACGACGAGGAAGACTCAATGGACAGCGCATTCGACTATGAGGATGCGTTGAATACATTTGAGGCATGGGACGATGCGAGCGGCGGTATGTGGCTGAAGCACAAGCGTGACTAAGTAGCTGGTATGCAGATTTTACAAAGCAGTACAACAAGCTACGCCAACAGTTGCAGCCACGCGCCGATGACTCCACCACAACAGGCGTAGTAAAACAACCGGTGAACCGACAAACAAGAAACAATCCCCAAGCAGTCTCCAAGGAACCTGCTGCTGCACCTGCTCCGCGGATACACGATCAGCTGGTTGCGTTAAGCAAGTACTCAGCACGCATCCATCTTGGTACACGCTTGCCACGCTCGCCACGCCCACCACTTCCACCACTTACCACCTGTCAATCTCCTCCATTCGGATTAGGTAGCACAACGATAGCACCCTCTGTCACCTCGGACCTGAAGTTTGGCGCCAAGAAGGCACATGGAGACAAGCAGAAACTGACCGACAAATCGGATCGAGCCACGACTGAGCAGGTGCTCGATCCACGCACACGAATTATCTTATTTAAGATGCTGAACCGAAACCTGATCTACGAGATCAACGGCTGTATCAGCACAGGGAAAGAGGTGTGTGTGCGTGTGCGTGTGTGTATTGTGTTATGTGTTGGCACAAATCCTGATACATACGGTAGGCAAACGTGTATCATGCAGTAACCGAGTCGTCCGTGCATCGCGCCATCAAAGTGTATAAAACCAGCATCCTTACATTCAAAGACCGGGACCGCTATGTGACCGGAGAGTTCCGATTTCGACACGGCTACAGCAAGCGGAATCCACGCAAGATGGTGAAAGTGTGGGCGGAAAAGGAGATGCGCAACCTGAAACGCTTGCATCAAGCTGGAATACCTTGTCCCGAACCTCTGCTACTGCGTATGCACGTTCTGATGATGGAATTTCTTGGTGACGAGCATGGCTGGTATGTGGCGCAAGTGTTTGCGCTGTATCGTGCTAAATGAGTCAGGGCATATCCGCGACTCAAAGACGCTGTCGTGTCTGACGATCGGTACCCGGAACTGTATCGTCAGTTGGCAGCGATCATGCGCAAAATGTACCAGGAATGTCGCTTGGTGCATGCTGATCTAAGCGAATACAACATTCTGTGGGTACAGCAGCATACGCGCATGACTCTGACGGTGGTGATGCGGGGTGCAGGTACAATGCCAAAAAGCTCTACATCATCGATGTGTCGCAGTCTGTGGAGCATGATCACCCCCATGCATTCGACTTTCTACGCAAAGATTGCCAGAATGTTACCGACTACTTTCGACGGCATGGCGTGCGCGTGATGTCGCTTCGAGAGCTGTTCGATTTCGTGACCAGCAGCGAGTTTGGCAACACGGAAGAGGAAGTCGAGCGGGAACTGGACAAGGTGGGCTGGCGTGGTGTGGCGGCATACGAGTACTGATGCGTTCCAGGTGCAAGAAATAGTGCTGGCACGACCGATCGAAGATGCGCTGGAGGAAATGGAGGATGCGGTGTTTCGCGAAGCGTTTATTCCACGCTCACTGGAGGAGGTCATTGACGCAGAACGAGATGTACATAAGCTGAACACGGGCGAAACGAGCGAAGTAGGCACACGCCTTGCTATGACTGCTTGGTGTGTCTTATCGTGTGCGGGACGTAGTTACTGTACCAGAAGATGAGTGTACTGTATATGCACTCGGAGGATACGAAGCAGCCTGAAGGATCCGTGAACAGCGACGGCTCTTCAGACGAGAGCGACACGAAGGAATGGACGGAGAAGACATCGCGTGGGAAGCGCAATGAAGATAAGACGTCCAAAAAGGTGACGTGTGTTGCAACGAAGGGTGGGTGGATTGTTTGGCTCACGCGTGGTGTATGCGGGAGGGCGTGTAGGAGCGGAAGAAAGTGGCCAAGGAAGAGAGCCGAGAGAAGAGACAGCATAAGGTGCCCAAGGCAGTCAAGAAGCGCAAAGAGAAGTTAGCGTCGCGTAGCGGTCGCGCCAAATAATCAGTATGCTGATGATTGGCATTGCATTTGCACACACACACACGCGTATGTATGTATGTATGTATGTATGTATGCATGCATGCGCAGTGAAGCTTAGACCGATGTGTCATGCATGACACAGCCGTGCGTATGCATGACGCAGTGCCTGTGTGTGCTCCTCCGTTCTTTGCCACCATGCTTGGTGTCGACCCACCACAGACGACTGGAGCGTATGCATCTCCTGCTATGAAGCCACCTCTCGCGCAGCGATACGCACATGAAACATATCGCACACTGGCAGGGTCGAGACAACACGGCATCAAGCTGCCGCCTGCACCCGCCAGGTCGATGCACGCCGTCCGCAGCAGACTGAACAACAGTGAAAGTCCACCCCTATTCCTGAACCAGGAGACATGGGACAACAAGTGTGTGGTTTTATTGCTGATCTTCGGCGTGATCCTCCCGCTAATCGGCTACGCCGCCTACGCCATCGTCTGGACACTCATCACCACATCGGTTGCGCTGACGCTGATGGCGGTGCTCACAGGCGCTGGCCTGGCCACCGGCATGACCGTGCTGGTGCCTGTGACTGCGACGGTGGTGGGAGTGGCCTGCGTCATTGTGACTGTTGGTTCGGCGTGGCGAACGATCACGCAGCTCATGAGCAAACTGTGGAGAAGCTAAACGGCTTTTTCATCGCAGGCGTGTTGCGCCTTGTGAGCGAGTGGTCACGTGACTCAGTAGAAGGCGGCCATGACTGTTCACAGATGGGAGCGGTGGTGCGGACGGTGGTGGGGATGTTGGTGCGGATGTGACGAGAGGAGATAGTGTTGTAAACAGCTCAGCAAGTGTTTGACCAGGTAGACGGGTGTGTTGTGTCGGTGTGGTGAGCCAGAGTGCAGCGGTGTGGATGTCCCAAGCTTTGCATGTATTAGTGCACCCTGGTAGAATTAAGATGCACGCTCGTCGTGCCATGACCCCCTCGTATACAGACAAAGCAACACTCTCTATCAACACACGCACGCACGCACGCACACGCACACACGCAAAACACACACAAAACACACACACAAAACACAAGGTGCGTTTGCGTTGCAAGAGAGAGAGAGAGAGAGAGAGAGGAGGGAAGAAAGAAGCCCGCCACACTACCACTGCCATTGGCCACAGCTTACATCAGCGAACAGCAAGCATGTTGTTGTTGTTGTTGTTGTTGTTGTTATTGTTATCGAGAACAGAGTGGAAAGAGGAGAGGGGAAACGCGCACGGAAGGGCAATGGCGATGATGGAAGAGAGCTGTGCCTGTGGTGATGCCGCATGCTTAGAGGAGTCCAAGGTTTTTCAGATTAACTCGGATGATGATGTCGTTCACGGCTGCTAGTACAAACTTGATCTGGTTGGTGTCAGTGGCACAGGTGTAATGCACATAGATCTCCTTTTCAGGGCTCTGGTTCAGCCCGGTAAATCGGTTCTTGAAATACTCGCACGCGACGTCGTAGTTGTCTCCGCCATCGTAGTCGGGGAAGAAGTGTCGCACAGGCGATCGTGGAAGCTTGTCTCTGAACAAATCAATCTTGTTCAGAAACAGAATCATCGACGTCTGCACAAACCAACGGCTGTTGCAGATGGAATCGAACAGCGTGAGCGCTTCTTGCATCCGGTTCACGGTCTCGTCTTCCACCAGCACCTGGTCGTACTCGGAAATCGCCACGAGGAAGAGGATGGCGGTGACATTTTCGAAACAGTGGATCCACTTTTTGCGCTCAGAACGCTGCCCGCCCACGTCCAGCAGACGATAGATCAGGTCTCCGATGTGGAAGGTGGTTTCTGTGATGCCGGTGGTTTTGACTCGCGAACGCAATACGTCTTGGTCAGTGGGAAGGAAATCAGGCTGTCCAATTCGATCCACCGCCTCGAAGTAGCTGTGTCCGTGTCGACCGTGCGTCAGTGGCAGTCGAACCCGGGCACCTACTATTTCGCAGAATCGTTCAGCTGGTACTCGCGCGACCGACCAAACGCCTCCTGTACACCCGGATCACGCCACAGGCTTCTCACGGCGGTGGTGACGTCCGTGGGCAGCATGTCCACCTCCATCTGACTCGGCTGCTCCAGGATGGCAGTGGCGTGGCGCAGATTCTCCGCGACCTGCAAGTTGATGCTCATCATCTGCATTGATTCCAGAATCACACGCATGGACTGCACAGTGTTGGTGAAGATAATCTCCTTGAACGCCTCCTTCTCCTCGCGGTTATAGCCGCCGTCGTAGACAAGTTTCATTTGTTTGAGCACGGTAGACTTGCCCGACTCACCGGCACCTGCAGGGGAAGGGGTGAGCGGGGCGGGGCGGGGTGGGGATGCGTGAGGCGGAGGATGAGACAGACCTAGCAGCAGCATTTTGACCTCCTTCATAGCGGTACGTGCATCTCTTCTCAGCTGCGTCTCGATATCTTCGTTGGCGCGGCGCCCTTCAGAATCTTCCTGCGACGAGCAGCAGCCCATGGTGTGGTGTGGAAGGCAGGGCGACGGAGGCGAGAGTAGCGGAGGCGGTGAAGGTGGCGGAGGCGTGGAGGACAATTGCAACACAGACGGGCGTGATTGGGGCTCCGCCACGCTGACCCCAGCTAAATGTACTGACAGGCGTGAGCACAACCCTCAGTGCGCCGTGTTGCCGCGAGGGGATGGAAGGAGGAGAGAAGGAAGGGGATAAAAGCGCGGCATGGGTCACGGAGTGGCAAGCATTCATACACAACTGTTTACTCATGCGCTTGTGGTGACCACATATGCGTCATGGCCGTCCACACTCTCGCTCTCGCTTTCACTCTCGCTCCCGCTCCCGCTTACAACCATGTCTCGCCGAGTGCACGCTTGCACGGGATATGCTCGTTGACGTAGTCAGTCGTTTCACGCATGACGGTGCACAGGTAGTCGAGCGGCAGATCGTTGGCATCGTATCCGAAGGGATCCTCGATCTCGCCACCAATCGCATCCAGCCCATACATTGTAAAGGCCACCACCATCAGGGCAGGCACTGTCAGCCAGCCAAACTCGTCAAGCATGGTAAAGGGAAGCGCGAATAGATAGAGCAGGACGGTCTGTTTCATGTGTATGAGGTAGGCAAGGGGCACGGGAGTGTATCGAATACGGTCCATCTGCGCGATGTGGTCCTCGAGCGCAAGCACCCAGCCACGAAGAGAACCAGCCGCATCGTCAGCCAGACTTCCGGCGGACTGCAGCTGTTGCAGCGCGGTGGTGATGCGATAGAGCAGTTCCAGCGGGATGTTGACTAGCATAGCGATGGGTGAGGGGTGAGGGGCGAGGGTGTGGGATGGCGAGTGACAACAATACCATACACTTCCGTGGTATTAAGGAAGTAGGCGTCGGGCAGCAGTGACTGATAGTCTTCGAAGCGCACGCCTTTCTCTCTACGGTAGCGGTGTTTCAAAGCGACGGGATAGGCCAGCACCAGCTTCAACAGCTTATCACGGCTTTGAAAGTCGCTGGTGATGGCACACCAAGCGACACGCGTGATCTGTTCCACGGTGGCGGACATGGTGGCCCACAGTTTGCGCGCCTCCCAATAGCGGTCATATCCGTTGTTGCTACGAAACACAAGCAGCAGCCCCAGCACAATGGAGATGGCAGGCACTATGGTACGGGTGTGGGTGTGGGTGTGAGTACAGCAATTGTGACACAATGACACTTGACATACAGATCATGGAAGGTATTTGGATCTGGTAACCACACTCCAGGTGCAGGTAGCACACCAGCGAAGCAAACAGCCCGGTGAGCACACAGTTGCGCCACACGGCACGCAGCACGGATCCCTGCCACCGCAGGGCATATGGCCAGCCCCACCACGGACTGTCGGAGTTGATGGCGAGCTGTGTTTTGTCTGCATGCAAGGCCTTGTGGGCGGGTGGGCGCAGCGGCGACATGGGAGGCAGTGAGAGAGCCGCGTCAAAAGCGACGTTCCCAGCGGCGCGTGGTCGTGCGTGCGACGAATGAATTCCCAGCACTGTTGTGGTGCGAATAACGCAGTCACACATGGCCAGTGGCATGTTGTGAGGAGGAGGAAGGGAGAGGAAGAGGATAAAGGAGGAGAAGAAGAAGAACAATAGAAAGAAGAACAATAGCAGCACACCCTACAAGTGAAGGAAGCAGCAACAATAACAACAACAGCAGCAGCAGCAGCAGCAGCAGCAACAACAGCTTCCTCTACCGCCACGGCACTCCCGCTTGCCTCGCGTAACACGTGCCGTTTCCCACCCACCCGCCCGCCTTTCCAATGTCGCCGTGTCGGAAACGCGTCTGCGTCAACCACGCCGGGAATCCCTATTTGTTTGACCGCACAGGTAGTGGCTTTTGGGGATATCCCGACTGGCTGCGCTGGGAGGGCAGTGTGATCCCTGCCATCCTGCCCTCGGTCCTCCTGTCTGCCGCCTTTGCCCTGCTTGTGTGCACCCTACACATCCACTACCACTGGCACCTCTCGCTGCCAAACACCATCATCCCTTCCATCTCCGTCGTGCTTGGGTTGCTGATCGTGTTCCGCACCAACTCTGCCTACGACCGCTTTTGGGAGGGTCGGCGTATCTGGGCCCAGCTGCAATCCACCGTCCGCCACCTGCACCGCACCATCTGGCTCTCCTCCCGTCTTCCGCGTGACCAGAAGGTCATGGTCATGGAGATGGTCTTGGGCTTCCTGGTGGCTGTCAAGCATCGCCTAAGACATGAGAAAGGGGTGGTCGGCTTTCCCGACTACGATGATCGCATCCCCGCTGTCTACGGCACTACCGATGAACACAGCAGTGGTAGGCGTTGCCCTTCCCCTCCCTCCCCCTCCCCCGCCCACCTTCTCTTAGTCAGACTGCCGCTCGAACTGTTGTATCGCTTGACCCAGTTTGCCCATGGCCTTAGTGCGGGCAAGCTGTGTGACCCTGCGGCGCAAGGCGCCATCATGGCTGCCCTTACTCAGTTCCAGGACACCTTTGCACACTTGGACCGCATCCGCTACACCCCTATCCCCCTTGCCTATCTCATCCACATGAAACAGGCGGTGCTGCTGTACTGCGCCGCACTGCCCTTCACCATGGTGGCAAGTCTTGGCTGGATCACCGTGCCTGTGGTCGCTGCCGTGGCCTTCACCCTGTTTGGCATGGATGGTATTGGTGGGGAGATTGAAAACCCCTTTGGCACTGCTTTGAACGACCTTGCCCTTGACCACTACTGCGAACAGATGGAACGTGAATTGCAGTACATCATCGAGCGTGTGCCACCTACACGCACCCTCGCAGAAGCACTCAACCAGTAGATGTGGAGTGGGTATCCGTGTGCGCCTGTGCGCCTGTGCGCCTGTGTGTTTGTGTAGACACAGTACCAAATACAATCTCGTTCTGCACCCCAAAGGATGGATACAACAGCGGCGCTCTTCCGCACACAAGATGTTGGCATAGGGAGTGTATGGTCACGGTAATACAAAAGAGGGCAATGATGATGATGATGATGATGACTATTCTACGAGGTTGGATTCGATTGGGTTGGATGCGGAATGGATGCATCTCACTATGGCCGCCCTTCTTCTCAGCTGCATGATAGCAGCAGCAGCAGCAGTGATTGCTTATCAATACTAGTCCACTCTCCTTCTCTTGCTGCTACCGTGCGCATACACATTCCCATCCGCCCATCCATCCATAGTCTGCTCTTGCTGGAAGCTTCATCAACGACGACGACGACGACGACGACAATAACGATGGGCACACCACCGGCTAAAGGGTCAAATCACGAAGATTATGTGTAAGAATCACATCATTGACATTGTCCATGATGCATTGGACGTGGCTAGTGTCGGTGGCGTAGGTGAAATGGGTGTAGATGGTCTTTTCGGGATTCCGATTGAGGCTCTCGAACCGTTTCTTAAAATAGTTTCCCGCCTGGTCTACATCGTCATTGGCTCCTGATAGTAGTGGTGGAAGGGGTCAGTACGCAGCAGCAGAGAGAGAGAGAGAGCCCATCAGCATACCTTTGTAGTCGGGGAAGTAGCGCGACACCGGACTGACGTCGAGCTTCTGTTGGAAAAGGTCCAGCTTGTTGAGAAAGAGAATGATGCTGGTGTGGGTGAACCATTGGGAGTTGCAGATGGAATCGAACAGCATCAACGCTTCATGCATTTGGTTCTGAGTAGTAGGAGGGTGAGCGTGGAGGAGGGAGAGGGGGGAGGGGGTGTAGCGTACGGTGTCTCGATCCTCGACCAGTACCTGATCGTAACCACTGATGGCCACAAGGAAGAGGAGGGCGGTAACATCTTCAAAGCAGTGAATCCACTTTTTCCGCTCTGAGCGTTGGCCACCCACATCAAACATGCTACGGCGTGTGAGAGAAGTTGAAGAGGGGGGGGGGGAACCCACCGATAGGTCAAAGGACCGATTTGAAAACAGGTTTCGGTGATGCCGGTGGTCTTGATACGACAACGTAGAATATCCTGATCATTGGGCATATACGTGTCCTCAAACAAGCGATCAAGATCACCATAAAAGCTGTGGCTATTATAGGGGTGGAGCAAGAAGGAAGACCTACTACTCAGCGGAATCGTTAATGGCACATTCGTTGGACAGTTCCATGGAGCTGCGCACCCCCGCATCAGCCCACAGTTCTCGCAGTGCATCAACATAGTCTATGGGGTAGGGTTCACCACGCCGCACCAAAGGGATGTTAGCAAACATCGGGACGTATTCCTGTGGGAGGGTGAGGGGAAGGGGGTGGGAAGAGGAGGAAGGCAGTACGGCATTCTCTGGATTATCAAACATGATCTTGTGCTTTTCCATAGCCTCTAGCATGGTACGCATGGAATGCAGCAAGTTTGTGAAGATAACAATGCGGTGTGATTCGCATTCCAGCTCGTTGAATCCGTGGGAGGAGTGGATCAAGCGCATTTGCTTGAGCACGGTGGATTTGCCGGACTCTCCAGCGCCTGTGTGCGGGTGTGAGGGGTGGGTGTGAGGGGTGGGGGATACCCAGTAGCAATAGTTTTATCTCAGTACGCGGCTGTGTGACGTCGTCCAACAAGTGTTTATCGGAGTGTTGGGAGTGTTTGTGGAGGTGGGATCGGGGAAGGATGGGGCCGTCTGCAGCGGTAGAAGAGAGGCACGAACCCATGGCGAAGGAGCAGAGGAAGCGGCGGCGAGAGGGGCGTAGTGGCGGGGAGGAGGCGGTGTGTGGCGGCGATGCGAGTGGTGGCAGGTGGGGCAGTGGCGCTGAACGGCACGTCACGGTGTGGTGAAGGGCCACGCGCCGTGGCGTCACTCGACACCACTCAAAAGAAGCAGGCGATGTGGATCCGGGGTGGGGGGAAGGGATGGTGCGTGGCGGTGGCGGTGCGTGGTGGTTGGGTGGTGGTGGCGGTGGTGGAGCGAGTGGAACAGGCGATATGTGTGAGCATAGCACCAAGCAGTTGGAACGCCACACAACAGCTTGGACACAACAGCTTGGACACGGCATGGTGGTGGTGATCGCCACTGTGTTGTCACCACCACCACCGTATGTCCCATTCCACGCTCCCTCCAGAGACAAGTGCCCCTCCACAGACAAGTGCCCCTCCTGTTGCCACCCACGCATGCTTGTCTCCCTCCTTCTCTCCCCTCCCCTCCCCTCCCTCCTCCCTCCCTCCATGCATGCATTAAGTGTGCCTACAAGGCTTGGAGTAGTCGATAGTGGTGAGTGGGCGAGCATGGATGGTAGCTGCAACTGTGTGTGGGCTGATGCGGGGGTGCGCAGCTCCATGGAACTGTCCAACGAATGTGCCAT
>QZWT01000464.1:0-10179 GCA_004114315.1 Cochlonema odontosperma
ACAGCCTGGCTCTGTTGCCCATGGTGCTGCCATCCTTGGTACCCGCCTCCTCTCCCCCCCATCCACTCATCCATCGACACACATCAGTATTGTTTCCACGGCATTTTGCCCCTGGCCCGGCACGCGACGCCACGCTAGCACAGATCCAGTTGTTCCGCGACTACCTGCACTACCATATCAAATGCTGTAAAGCATACATGCACTCGCGCATGCGTCGGCGTGTGACTGAATTCCTGAAGGTGCTGAACCGTGCCAAGCCCGAAGCGACCGGCGAGGAGGCGGAAAAGAAGCTGGCGAGCGGCCGTTCGTTCCGGCGCGCGTAGGTGTCACTGTGTCGGTAGTCTGTTGCTCTGGCCATACACGTTTGAATGATAGGCGTTGACGGCCACTCGCTCGCCCTACTTTCTGTGACTACGCTCCTTCCACACACGCTCCGTCATCTCCGCTCCCTCGCCTGCTGCTTTTCTCCCGCTCCTGTCGCCATTGCTTCTCCTCCGCCCTTCGACGCCCCTCCCATTCATGTTAAAACACCTTTGGGATGCATTGTTTGTGCCCTCATCGCCCTCTTCGGTGGCTGAGGCTATCGCCATAGGCAGCGGCAAACAGCCTCAGCATTCACAGCATCCGCGCCACCCGACACTGAGTACACTCGCCTCCACCAACAGCCAGATCAACGTCGTCCGTCCCACAGCTGCTGCGCACTGTCTGCGCACTATCCTTTCGTGCTCTGCTCAGCTGGACCAGGATGCGCTCGACACGCTGGCTCGGCTGCGTGTGCGGCTTCGACTGACCGAGTATCACCGTCTAGGCGTGGCACTCGCTGACTCCATGAACGCTGGCCTACGAATCGTGCCGACCGTGTCTGAGTCGAGCGACGGCAACGGTCTATCCACTCCCGAGCACGCCGACAGTCAGCCCGCACCTCCGCTAGCACTCCGCATTCTACACACCGCCGTCACCTGCGTTCCCTCGGGCCTAGAAACCGGCACCTATCTCGCATTGTACATATCCCGCACCGACGTCATTGTGTCAGCAGTGGCATTGCTGGGTGACGGTGTCGTCGAGGTTCACCACGTGGCAGCGGAGATTCCCACCCGGTGGCGACATCGCAATGGCCCGAAGTTCTGGGAGTGGATGAGCATGCATGTGGAGGTGCTTGTGCACGGCATTGGCGGTGTGATGCTCAGCTGCATGCATATGGGTGTGGTGGTGGAGGAACTGCCGCACTCGACAGAGTGCATCGCTACCGAATCTAAAGACGAGTCCAACTCCGAGGCGACATCGGTAGACGCGGCCACCACCTCATCCAAATCCTCACTCCACGTATCACAGGACGACTCGAATAACAGTAGCAACCATCAGACGTTGTCGTCTTTGCAATCCTCCATACACTCCAGCATAGACGGCGCTCCTCTCTGCAGCGACAAAAGCAACAGCAGAAACGGGGACTCAGCACGCCAGTTGGCCATCCATCTGCAGACCGCCATGGATCACCGAAAGCTGAATGTGCGGGTGGCTGGTGTGGTGGATGGCTGTGTCGGGTTGCTGCTGGCACACGCCTATCTCTCCCTCGCACCTACCGCGGAGCAGGAGGCACAGCTGGAGCAAGCACAGATCGCTGCGGCGACTGCACTCACCTCGGCAAGCGTGGTGAATGGGCCTGGATTGGCCGAGCCGCCGTTCCTGCTCCCGCCCTGCCTCGCGGCCTGTGTAGTGATGCCAGGAGGCACACGCGCTGCTTATGTAGAGCGCACCAGTCAACTGCCATCGCCGCCTCCTGCCACCATCGCTACCAGGAACGCGTGGGGCAATAGCCATGAGACGGCAGCGTCAGTCCCTTCGGCGGTGGCGGCCTCGACACTCTTGGTGGATGACGTGATGCCGCGACGCCCGTCCATCGTGGGTCTTCCGGAGATGCCTGCTACGGGGTTTCAAATTGTATATACCGACTTTGGCGCCGCGTCTGATACTTCCGCTTCGTGTATTTCTATGCCTTCCAAAAGCCTTGGGCGCCCTGAATCGCTGTGGATCTGTAATACTGCTACCGTGGGCACAAAATTGCCCTGGGAGCAGCAGAAGATGGCGCTAGACGAACATGTGGGCGCGCTGGTGCGTGATATGGCCGATCCCGCGCAGATTGGCCTTTTATGTGGTCGCATCCTCGTGGGGTTGGTGGCGAGTGGTGAGCTGCTGTGGAAGCAAGTAGAGCAATCGCCATGCAGTAACTTCTCATTGTCGATGCAAGATGTTTTTGACCTTACAAGGTATGCGCGTTGATGCCGCTCTTCTCTCCTGCTGTCTGGCTTACTGGACGGCACACGCATTGCAGAGACGACAGCCGTGACCTACTGCGCATGGCCAGTGTGCTTCACACGCGGTTTGGTGTGCCATTGCGGAGCATCAAGATGCGCGATCGACGGCTGGCGCGAGATGTCTGTCGATTATGCGTAGAACGTGCTGCACTCGGAGTCGCTTTGATGATTCGTGCGCTGGCACAGATGCTGGAGAACGGAAAGCAGCTGCGAAGTCCGTTGGAACGTGCCAGGCGGTACAGCGTGCTCAATAACAGCAGCAACAACAACAACAGGACCACGGAGTCGCCCTCGAATGCGCATCCTAGCTCGCAAACGCCAACCGCCGTGGAAGGATGGTCGTTTGAGCGACGTGCATCCACATACGATGATGCAAGCGTAGATGGAAACTCGTTGTCCGCCACCGAGGAAGAGACAGCGCACCACCAAGTGTTGAGCGATACACGAGGATATATGCAACACATCGACGACTATGAAGTGACAGACGAGCCTGAGCACAGTGGCACCGACGATAATGCAACAGGAACGGCTACCCCACCTTTGTCTCATGACGACTCGCAGCCAGACACCACATTTAGCATGTCGGAAGCACAGACTGTGCCAATGCTGCAGTTCTCGGTGGATTCGGCGGAGAGTGGTGCAAGTGCATCGCAGCCTATTCCGCGACCACCTATTTCCCTCACACTCGCCCCTCTTCCCGCCCTCGCCTCCTCTTCCTCCTCTTCCTCCTCTTCCTCCTCTTCCTCCTCTTCCTCCCCCCTCGATCGTATCAAACATGTTGTGGTGCTTGTGATGGAGAACCGTTCGTTCGACAACATGTTTGGTCTGCTCAATCTCGCTGACGTAGACAACGTGCGTCTGCGCTCCTACTCTAACGCCATCAACACCACCGATCCCTCCTCTCCCCGCGTCTCCACTGGTCCTGGTGCCCGCTTCGTAGCCACTCAGGATCCCGACCACGATGTTGCATACGTGACAGAGCAGCTGTTTGGCGCGCGCAACGTGTCTGGTCCTCCCTACCCGCCTGCTTCCATGTCCGGCTTCATGCAGGACAGCTACGAAGTGTTCGGCAATGATCTGCAAGAGGCCGCGCAAGTCATGAAATCGTTCCAGGAAGCGGAGGTCCCTGTTCTCACTGCCCTTGCTAAAGAATATGCAGTGTTTGACCGCTGGTATGCCTCACTCCCCGGTCCCACACAACCCAACCGCGCCTTCTTCCACGCTGCCACCTCTCACGGCGAGATTAACAACCAGCGCTGGCATATGCGGCTAGGCTATCGTCCACGCACCCTGTTCCGCAACCTGCTCAATGCTGGTCGTGACATCGCCCTTTACTACCACGACGGACCCACCCCCATGCTGTTCTCCGATATGCGCACTCCTGACATTCTGTTCAAGAAGCTGCACAAGTACCAGGGACACCCTGCCATCGGTGGCGGCTTTCACGCGGATGTGCGTGCCGGCAAGCTGCCCGCCTACACCTTCATCGATCCGCAATACTTCGATCACAAAACCATTTTGGGAAAGAAGACGTTTGCCAACGACGACCATCCGCCCCATGATGTGCGTCGTGGACAGTCGCTGATCAAAGAAGTATACGAGTCGGTGCGTGCTGGTCCCCAATGGAACGACACACTCCTCATTGTGACGTATGACGAGCACGGCGGCTACTACGACCACGTTCCCCCTCCCAGCGACGGTGTGCCCAATCCCGACGGCGAGATAGGCGATGGCCTGAAGTTCGACCGTCTGGGTGTGCGTGTGCCCACTGTCATGATCTCCCCATGGATCAAAGCTGGCACAGGTAAGCGCGCCAGCCGAGTGCATACACCGCACACTCGCACACCTGCACACCTGCACACCTGCACACCCATCCATCCACCCACCCGCTCACACTTGTCTAGTGGTTCACGAACCAAATGGCCCTTTCCCTACGTCACAATTCGAGCACTCCTCCATTCCCTCGACCATCAAAAAACTATTTGGACTGCCTGGGTTTCTCACACGGCGAGACGCATGGGCTGGCACATTCGAACACATATGGGCTGAGCTGAGTGAGCCCAGAACAGATTGTCCCATGACATTGCCCAACGCGCCTTCCATCCAACGGCGTGCTGAGCACCAGGGGCCCTCTGAACACATAGACACAGAAGGTCCCCTTACCGACATGCAAGAAGCCCTTGTGGCTATGATGGAGGGCATCAGCAACACCGATGCCGTCAAGCAGGACAGCTCTGTGCCAGACAAAGTGGCGGCGCGCGACTTTGTGCATCAGCAGATGGAAGCGCTTCATCAACAGATGATACCGAAACGGAAGAGCGAGTATGAGATCGTATGATACGTGCTTCCTCACCGAAGATAAAATTGTTGTTTTATTACGTGGTGGCGGGCTGAAGGAGCGGCTGTAGCACGGCCTGACCAATGGATGTGCGGATTGTCTATGCGGTGCACATCGGTAACAACACCGGCAGACGGAGACGTGGATGGCGTCGGATAATCCACGCATCCATTGGTCAGGCCACACAGAAGCAGCGGGTGGTGCGTCGTGTTTTTGACGGTGCCGCGTCGCAATGGCCGACGCACACAACAGCCACACGCTTGCGCCGCTGCTTGCCGAATGCTACCAGCAAGCCGCATCGCAGTCTGCCTGGTCGTTCGCGCAAGGCCTGATTCTTGGACAGTTCACGCTGCTGGTGCTGCTGGTGCTGGTCGGTCGCTGGTTGCTGCTCAGTCGACCGCGGCATCCTGACACCACCACCGCCGCGACCACCACCACCACTGCTGCTGCTTCCTCTGCTTTGCTTAGAGTCGCTACTACTCAAGAAACCAAGGTGGGTGTACCTCTTTTCATCTGCCACCCGTCAGCAAGAGCGCTGCTATTCACACACACCGCATACAGCCAAAGAAACGCGACCTACTTGCTCCCCACACACGCGTGCTAGCCACCCTCGGTGGGGATCTGCTCAGTCGCGCGCCCGAATCCTGCGAATGGTTAACAGCACTCTTGGCACTGCTGCTGCTGCAGTACCGCGCTGATGCGGAGCGCAACGATCGACTGCTGCGTGCGCTGGATACTGTGCTGAACAGCGGACGTCGCCCTGCCTATATTGTATTTCCGCGCATGCCCGCCCTACACGACATAGTCACACATGTGCTAGGGAGAGATCCGACTGACTGAGGTGTCACTGGGTGACGCATTCCCTGTCCTAAAACACGCGCGTGTACGGCCAACCGACGATCTCTCTAGCATGGTACGCGCGTGCTACCCTCTGTTGCACGCACCAACCATCCTGTTCTAGCGCACAGAGTTCTCGTTTGAGTTTGACGATCAGATCACACTAGGTGTGGACACTGAACTGATACTGAACTGGCCACGAGCAGCACTTGCGGCATTGCCAATCGTGCTGGTTGTGAGTGTGGTCAGGTTCAATGGCACAGTATGTCTATCCGTCCAGCACTCATCGTGCTCTCTTCCAGCAGCGGCTAACGGTGCACGGCTAGATGTCGATGACGCTCGCGTCCACGCTCAACGAACAAGGGCGATCCACCCCGCGTCTACGGCTTTCCATTCGACCTGGCTACGTGCTGGACCTCGCTGTGCGATCTCTGATCGGACATCGCACTAAGGTCAAGGACCTGCCCAAGATCACTGATCTCATCGCCGCACGATTGCGTGCATGGTTTGACGCGCATATGCTCGCCCCACGTTTCATCGACATTCCGCTGCCTGAAATCTGGTACTGATGCGCAAACACACTGTAACACTATATGCTAAGAAAAGACGCAACACACCTTCTTTCCCAGTGTCATTCGTCCTTGTTGCGTCCTGCCTTCTTGCTGACGGCTGGCAATCCACACACGCGCAACAGCAGAAGGACGCGTAGTCGCACTGTGTCTTGGTCACGCGACACGCTTGCACCTACGCCTACGCCTACACCTACGCGCCTACGCGTCTGCTGCCCGCTGCTCACAATGCGGTTTTGTCCGCACTGCGCTAACACGCTCCACCCCGGAAAAGAGGCTGGCTACATGCGTTTCGCGTGCCAGACCTGTCCCTTTATCCATCCCGTCACAAAAACTGTACAGCCCTCCTCCTTCCCTCCTCCTTTCTTGTCAAGACGGTACTAACGCCTGCATCCTGCGACGAACCTCCTGCGAGACACTGCAGATCATCGACACCTCCAGCTTTGAAATGAAGCAGGTGGACGATGTGTTGGGTGGCGCAAAGGCTTGGGAGAACGTGGACTCCATCAACGGTAGGTTCAGGAGGGGCGAGCGAGCATGGCGATAACGCGTGGCGGGAACTAGAACCATGCCCGAAGTGCGAATTTCCACGCGCATTCTACATGCAGATTCAAACACGATCGGCCGATGAACCTATGTCGGTATTCTACAGGTGCGGGCAGCAAGCATGTAGCTTTCAGTGGCGTGAGCGGTGAAACGCGAAGCAGCCCACCGCGATACAAGATTGCTGTTGTATTAAAGCAGATCACATACACTACATTGTTAACGAGCTAAATGCTGCAGAAAACCAGTCGTCAGGCCACGCATAGCATGGTCAGAATGGCTGCTCCGATGGACCGACTATCACGACCGATCACTTCCAGGTGAACACGGCGCACGCCATGCACGCCATTCACTCGTGCTTCCACCTGTCGGCGCCACTCTTCACCACCTGTCTCCCAAATATCGCCGGTCACTGCCACTACTACCGCGTCAAGTGGGACATCCTCCGGGTCCTTCGTTCCATTGCTGACATCGAGATCGCTGCCTTGATGGTGTTGGGGAAAGGAAAGGCGGTGTCGTGCGTACATGTCACTGCCGCCATGGCTGAGCGAGTTGCTTGCTTGTGAAACGCGATGGCGCAAGCATCGGCCAGAAATAGGTGGTCGCGGAATAGGCTGCGATGCACTTGCACCACTCTCCGCCGAATCCACCGAGAACTGCAGCATTGGCACAGTCTGTGCTTCCGACATGCTAAATGTGGTGTCTGGCTGCGAGTCGTCATGAGACAAAGGTGGGGTAGCCGTTCCTGTTGCATTATCGTCGGTGCCACTGTGCTCAGGCTCGTCTGTCACTTCATAGTCGTCGATGTGTTGCATATATCCTCGTGTATCGCTCAACACTTGGTGGTGCGCTGTCTCTTCCTCGGTGGCGGACAACGAGTTTCCATCTACGCTTGCATCATCGTATGTGGATGCACGTCGCTCAAACGACCATCCTTCCACGGCGGTTGGCGTTTGCGAGCTAGGATGCGCATTCGAGGGCGACTCCGTGGTCCTGTTGTTGTTGTTGCTGCTGTTATTGAGCACGCTGTACCGCCTGGCACGTTCCAACGGACTTCGCAGCTGCTTTCCGTTCTCCAGCATCTGTGCCAGCGCACGAATCATCAAAGCGACTCCGAGTGCAGCACGTTCTACGCATAATCGACAGACATCTCGCGCCAGCCGTCGATCGCGCATCTTGATGCTCCGCAATGGCACACCAAACCGCGTGTGAAGCACACTGGCCATGCGCAGTAGGTCACGGCTGTCGTCTCTGCAATGCGTGTGCCGTCCAGTAAGCCAGACAGCAGGAGAGAAGAGCGGCATCAACGCGCATACCTTGTAAGGTCAAAAACATCTTGCATCGACAATGAGAAGTTACTGCATGGCGATTGCTCTACTTGCTTCCACAGCAGCTCACCACTCGCCACCAACCCCACGAGGATGCGACCACATAAAAGGCCAATCTGCGCGGGATCGGCCATATCACGCACCAGCGCGCCCACATGTTCGTCTAGCGCCATCTTCTGCTGCTCCCAGGGCAATTTTGTGCCCACGGTAGCAGTATTACAGATCCACAGCGATTCAGGGCGCCCAAGGCTTTTGGAAGGCATAGAAATACACGAAGCGGAAGTATCAGACGCGGCGCCAAAGTCGGTATATACAATTTGAAACCCCGTAGCAGGCATCTCCGGAAGACCCACGATGGACGGGCGTCGCGGCATCACGTCATCCACCAAGAGTGTCGAGGCCGCCACCGCCGAAGGGACTGACGCTGCCGTCTCATGGCTATTGCCCCACGCGTTCCTGGTAGCGATGGTGGCAGGAGGCGGCGATGGCAGTTGACTGGTGCGCTCTACATAAGCAGCGCGTGTGCCTCCTGGCATCACTACACAGGCCGCGAGGCAGGGCGGGAGCAGGAACGGCGGCTCGGCCAATCCAGGCCCATTCACCACGCTTGCCGAGGTGAGTGCAGTCGCCGCAGCGATCTGTGCTTGCTCCAGCTGTGCCTCCTGCTCCGCGGTAGGTGCGAGGGAGAGATAGGCGTGTGCCAGCAGCAACCCGACACAGCCATCCACCACACCAGCCACCCGCACATTCAGCTTTCGGTGATCCATGGCGGTCTGCAGATGGATGGCCAACTGGCGTGCTGAGTCCCCGTTTCTGCTGTTGCTTTTGTCGCTGCAGAGAGGAGCGCCGTCTATGCTGGAGTGTATGGAGGATTGCAAAGACGACAACGTCTGATGGTTGCTACTGTTATTCGAGTCGTCCTGTGATACGTGGAGTGAGGATTTGGATGAGGTGGTGGCCGCGTCTACCGATGTCGCCTCGGAGTTGGACTCGTCTTTAGATTCGGTAGCGATGCACTCTGTCGAGTGCGGCAGTTCCTCCACCACCACACCCATATGCATGCAGCTGAGCATCACACCGCCAATGCCGTGCACAAGCACCTCCACATGCATGCTCATCCACTCCCAGAACTTCGGGCCATTGCGATGTCGCCACCGGGTGGGAATCTCCGCTGCCACGTGGTGAACCTCGACGACACCGTCACCCAGCAATGCCACTGCTGACACAATGACGTCGGTGCGGGATATGTACAATGCGAGATAGGTGCCGGTTTCTAGGCCCGAGGGAACGCAGGTGACGGCGGTGTGTAGAATGCGGAGTGCTAGCGGAGGTGCGGGCTGACTGTCGGCGTGCTCGGGAGTGGATAGACCGTTGCCGTCGCTCGACTCAGACACGGTCGGCACGATTCGTAGGCCAGCGTTCATGGAGTCAGCGAGTGCCACGCCTAGACGGTGATACTCGGTCAGTCGAAGCCGCACACGCAGCCGAGCCAGCGTGTCGAGCGCATCCTGGTCCAGCTGAGCAGAGCACGAAAGGATAGTGCGCAGACAGTGCGCAGCAGCTGTGGGACGGACGACGTTGATCTGGCTGTTGGTGGAGGCGAGTGTACTCAGTGTCGGGTGGCGCGGATGCTGTGAATGCTGAGGCTGTTTGCCGCTGCCTATGGCGATAGCCTCAGCCACCGAAGAGGGCGATGAGGGCACAAACAATGCATCCCAAAGGTGTTTTAACATGAATGGGAGGGGCGTCGAAGGGCGGAGGAGAAGCAATGGCGACAGGAGCGGGAGAAAAGCAGCAGGCGAGGGAGCGGAGATGACGGAGCGTGTGTGGAAGGAGCGTAGTCACAGAAAGTAGGGCGAGCGAGTGGCCGTCAACGCCTATCATTCAAACGTGTATGGCCAGAGCAACAGACTACCGACACAGTGACACCTACGCGCGCCGGAACGAACGGCCGCTCGCCAGCTTCTTTTCCGCCTCCTCGCCGGTCGCTTCGGGCTTGGCACGGTTCAGCACCTTCAGGAATTCAGTCACACGCCGACGCATGCGCGAGTGCATGTATGCTTTACAGCATTTGATATGGTAGTGCAGGTAGTCGCGGAACAACTGGATCTGTGCTAGCGTGGCGTCGCGTGCCGGGCCAGGGGCAAAATGCCGTGGAAACAATACTGATGTGTGTCGATGGATGAGTGGATGGGGGGGAGAGGAGGCGGGTACCAAGGATGGCAGCACCATGGGCAACAGAGCCAGGCTGT
>QZWT01000465.1:0-10178 GCA_004114315.1 Cochlonema odontosperma
GCAAACGACCAAAAGACTGTGTGTGACGCAAAGCGCGTTCCTCTTGTGTTGGTGGAAGGCGACAACAGAAGCATACCGAACACTGCGTCCGACACTTGCACACACGCACCCCACATATTCTTTCACCAAAACACACTTCCTTGCCCTCCGCAAATACCTCGCCTCGTACCTGCTCAAGGAGCAGCATGGCATCAGTGCCCAGCGCCAATCCGCAAGAGACAAGCTGGTCCGTCTGACCCAGCAGCAATTCCAAGAACTGTCTACCGACGTCTACGACGAACTGACCCGCCGCCTCCTAGACTCGCCCCAAGGTGCCGTCCGCACCTCCTCCCCACCACTTGTTGTCCCACCACGTGTGTGACCTTTGTCTAGTACCATTCCTGCCCCTGAAAGACGACTACCACCCCAAACGCAACCAGGCGCGCCAGAAACTCGCCACCCTGCCCAAACAACGCTTCAAGGACTTGGCCAGTGACGTCTATGCTGAGCTCACCCGTCGATACCCGCAGTTCCTAAAGGACCCCGGGAACGACGGTCCCTCCCTCAACCCTGCCTCCGCTCAACAGAATGGCTTCCAGCGAAAACCCTCGCCTCGGCAAGACCACCCAGACGGCCCTGCCATGGGCTACGACACCTACTCCCCCACCCATGAAACAATGATCATTCCTCAACAAGGTCAGGCGGTCATGACCACCACTGAACCCGGCATCCACGACTCCATGGCCAGCAGTGGCATGGGCACCGTCGTGCTCGACCACCTGCTCGGCGACTTCTCCTCCGATCCTGCCTTGCGAGAGAGCCAAGGCTCTTCCGTAGACGCCCGACGTGCCGCTGAGTTCGACCGCCAAATTAGATCACTACGTGACCATGTGCGTGAGCTGGAAGACCGCCTTTACGTACGTACGTCCCTTCGTCTTGCCCACCCGCTCACTCCTGCCCCCCCCCCACACAGCGTGGATCGCGTTTAGACGAGTCCACCGTCATCATGGAGCTGCGACAACGATTACGTGACCAAGAAAACGTAGGCACACACACTGTGTGCTACGATTCACCCCACCCCAATAGGCCAATCAGCAGCAAGAAGAGCGACAGCTGCAGCTGCAGCGTGACCATGAATCCCTACAACGCTCCTACAATATACAGCGCAAGGCCAACTCACAGGTCACACAAGACACCACCTCCCTGCTCGAAACCGTCGAAGACCTGGCACGCCAAAACGACGTTCTCAACGATTGGAAAGCGTCTGCCGACACAAAGCTGAAGTCCCTGACCACCGACAACGCAGAGCTCAAGCGGAAGCTGGAGGAGTATCGACGTGAACTGCGTGTGCTTAAAGGCACCTCCCAGTTTATCAAGCAGCATCCGAAATCAGACTTTCAGGATCAGAGTCTGCTGCTGCCCACTCGCGACGGCTGGCTGGACCAAGAGAAGGTCATGTCCTACCAGCTCGCGGTAGACACGCTGCTTGTAAACGGCAGGTAGGCTGGCCCACCTATTCACCCACCCACCCACTCACACTCACACGCTGCAGGCAAGGCACCCCGGCAAAGGTGCTCATCGCAGTCAAATCGGTGCTGGTGGCGTGCAAGGAAATCACAGCTGCGCTCGATTACTGCCAGCAGCACCAGCATGAAGCAAACGGCGACACCCTACGCTCTATCTCCCTGACTGCACTCGCGCATCACAAGAACGAGCTGTCTGTCACGCTCTCCAGCCTAGTGGGCACGGCGAAGAACCACGCCAACGGCCTAGGCGTTAGTCCAATCTCCATTTTGGATGCCGCAGCTACCGAACTGACAACACGCATTGTCGACGTTGTCAAACTGCTTGGCGTGAAAGCACCCGCGCAGGAACCAGCGAACGACACGGATGAAGCATCTGAAGCATCTATGCACGAGCGTCAAGAGGCTGCACACGACACAACCAACGACACCACTCGCACCTCTGCATCCGCATTTAGCAAAGAGACGGTCGAGCTAAAGGTACAGCGCTGCCACACGCCACACACCACTGATTCACTCCACCACGCAGAGCTATCTGGAACAACGAACAGACGCCATCGTCGCTGCCATCCAAACACTTCTCGCTACGATGCGGGCGCCTGTAGCCGACGCTGCCGATCTTGTGGAGACGGTTGGTACCATCAACGATATCGTGCACAATGTCATCAAGATCGCGCGCAAAACCTTTAGTCGACTACCGCCCAACCACTTCGCTTCTGGAGAAGCACTCTTGTGCGACCTCGAGTCGAGCAACGAACGGCTAATGGAACTGCGTGAACTACTGCCGTTTGAGGGCGAGCTGGACACCGCGTCGATGAACCGTCCCAACAAACAACAGTTGGCAGGCGCCAGTTTTGAAATCGCCAAGTACACAAAGAAACTGATTGCCCTCATCCAGTAACCGTAACACGCGGAACTGGAGTGAGCCTGGCAGCTCACACCTTCTTTTACCGTCTTTCTTCTCATGGTGGAGGAACTATGCAATGTCGCTTGTGTGACGCATGGTGGTGTTGCGCGTTTTATCATCTGGTCTGTATGCGCGCGACATCTTCCTTCCCGCTCACACGTGCTAATGCTCCATCTCCTCACTCCCTGTTGTGTATTTTCGTACTTATGCTGTTCCGAGCGATACCTTGTCTTTCAGTTCTTTACATAATACTAGTGTTCTTTCAGCGCCAAGGCGTGTCGGGTTCCTTGAGACTGCAGCGCTCTCTGGCACATTATGCAGCCAGTCCGCTCATCAGCCTTGTTTGGCTGGTTGGGTGCTACGATGCTATGTAGTACAGTTGCTCGCGTTGGCGATCCCTGACAATTGTATGGAAGGTAGAGAATGTGAGTGCCGATTCACCGCTAGCGAAGCAGAAGTGAGCATGGACACCCTGTTGAAACCACTGTGCATTCTCATCAAAAGCAAAGACATAAAACTGTGTGTATTTCCGTGCCACCTTCTCTGCCGCGAAGCCAGTTTTGGCGATTGAAAAGACATCTGTGCGTAGTTTGAGAGCGCACTCGGATGACCAAGCCATCTATGGAGAGAGGGAATTGTGAGTCATCACTGTTGGCTCGTTGTACGGTGGCAACAGCTCAGAGCAGAACAGGCCACACTTTTGATCACAATGTAGCAGGAATGTCGATGAAACGATTCATTACACATTAAGTCGGGCGGCGGTTCATACTCTAGTCAGACCCGTTTAGAGTATTCACTGTATAGTCGCTATCGGTGTCACTCAGGAAAGGGCAGGCGGGGAAAGCACAGTATGTGTGTGTGCATGGGCAAGTGTGCAGCAGCTAGTACATAGTGCCACTTCACTATGCCTCACAGCGCCAACACCTCACACATCCATCACGCCCGCTGCTGACAACCTCGCCCTGCCCCATAAACGCCAGTCCCGTCACCGCCTCCAGATGTGCATCTAGCACACGATATTCAGCACACGCACACATGCGCACATCCATCGCTGCTTACTCTTTGCATGTGCACGCCATGCCACATCGCTGCGGCGCCACATGCATATGTGAGTGTCCAGTCCTCCGCTGCACAACATCTCGCCGTCACTGCTCCACGCGAGTGTGAGGATGCGTGCTGTATGGAAGTGCCAGCGTGTGATCAATGCCGCGTTATTTGTTGCATCTAGCACCGCCAGTTTGCCCTGTGCATCTCCCGCCGCCAGCATCGTCACGTCCGTCGGATGATACGCAAGTGCGGTCACACTTGCTCGACAGTGCGCCAGCACGCGCACCTGTACCAGCTGTTCGCCGCCCCAGGCATAGATGTAGATATGCGAGTCCTGTCACACAGCATCAGCCCAACCGCGTGTAGAAGACGATGTAGCAACGCTGTCGCAGGATAACATAGCAATTGGCACCATCGCATGGTGCTCACACATGCATCCTTCCACACTCCCACACTCCCACGCACATGCTCCCTCACTCTCATACCTGCGCACCCACGGCGATCTCTTGCGCGTCACATCGCACTGCTACAGCAATCGGTTCATATGTGATCGCCAGTGATGCCACACGCTTTGTGCCATCGTACACCGCCACATCTGCACGCGTGATCACTACCGAAAAAAACGGCGTGCACGGGGACACAGCGAGTGCCAGCGGCGCATGCGCCAGCGCAACAGTAGCACCGATGTCGTACTGTCGCGTAGCCACATTCGAAGTGCGCATTGTGTCGTCCATCCCAACCGTAACCAGCTTGCCACTGTCTTGCAGTGTCGCCACGCCCGTCACCTGGTTTGTATGGCCATCGGCAATGCACTCGCCCTTCCCCTCCGCGAACGACCAGAGCATCACACGGCCATCATAGCTGCCAGTGACAAGCGTGCGCTCACGCGGAGCTGCACACATAGCTGTCACTGCACGCTGGTGTCCGTGCACTACACGGCACGCACGAGATGCATCGCGCGCGTCCAAGTATCGCAGATCACCGCACAGCGATACACTGACAAGATGCCCGGCTGCGCTCCATACATTGCCCACCTGCTGGTTCGCAAGATCGTCGCGACCGTCACACGCAAACGTTCTGTTGCAGCACACACGTCAGTGTGCATATCCTGCGCAGAAGAGATGGGGGCAGCGGTAGCAGTGACGGCAATAGTGACAGAGAAAGCGAATCGCCCCACGATACAATTCCGTATCGTCAGCAGCGATAGCACCCTCATCGCCCTCATCCTCATCACCGTCACAGTCACTAGCCACATCACCACCACCAACAACAGCAGCAACAACAACAGCAACAGCAACAGCAAAGGCAATATAGCACTTACGTTGTCACACGTCCTGTTTCCGCATCCCAAAGCTTGACAGTGGTGTCGACCGACGACGTCAGCAGCTGGCGACTGTCCGGACTCCATGACACAGCCAGCACACTGCTAGTATGCGCATCCGCGCCAGCCGCCGTATCGGAAGCCAATACACTGCGCACCTCGCCGGTCTCGCCGTCGTACAGGACCACACGCGCGTCTGCACCCACGCTGGCTAGCAATGCACCATCGCCACTGAAACGCACCGCGTTCACAAACCGCGAGTGTTCGCGCAACGATTTCGAGAACTTGTACGGTGTGCCATGGTGCCAGTTCACCAGATGGTCATCGCCGCCAGTAGCGGCACGAAACGGACGTCGCGAGCGTAGATCACCGCATGTCACAGCCTTGGCATGGCCCAGCACTTCTCCCACGGATGATCCAGAATCCCACATGAACACATGTGCAAATCTGTGCACCACACGATCATCAGCGTCCATCACGAGCATCCCTCCACATACCGTTCACGACCCTCGCCCACAGCCAGCAGCCGTTGGCTCTCACCGTCCCACGCGAGGTCGTGCACACGACCAGTCAGCACTCGGAACTCCGACTTCAACGGATGCTCCGCTTGCATCGCATCCCAGATACGCACCGTGCCATGCACATCTGTCATCACCGCCATGGTCAAACAAACAATCAAGCAAAGCAAAGCAAAGCAAAGCAAAGCAAAGCAAAGCGACACGCTTGTCGTAGCACAATGTCACCTACCGCCAGATGCAAGGAAGTGGCCACTCGGACTCCATCGCACAGCACTTGTGGCTGCACTGTGGCCTGTATATGCCTGGCATATCGACGGGTCCTACCGTCACGCCCCACCAAGCAATGTCATGCGTCGGCTTGCCCCGCTTGCCTGCCCGCGCCTGTTCACGCCTGCCCACGCCTACACATACGTCCAGCGCGCGCAAATACACGGCGCGGTTGTTCGCATACGCCAGCCATTTGCCGTCGGGTGACGTGGTCAGGCGCGTGGGCCGTGCTCGCTCAGTGGCTGGCGCACAAGCCAGCACAGTTTGCAAAGCCAGTGTTTGCGTTGAAGACATGTGGGAAGAAGGCGGTGCCTTGCGCGAACGCGGCTGCGACACGCGACACTGCAGCTCAACGCATTTCTCCGCAACACATGGCCACCCGCGAAACAGCAGCCGCGTTCGCGCAAGGTACCGCCACAGGAGTAGCCGCGGAAGGGGTGGCAACAGTGGCGACTTCAAGAGCAACGTCCACCGCAACCGCCACGACCCCACAGCCACCTGCTGCTCATAACATACACGAACCAGCCGATGTGCGGCGTATCCGTGCGCTGCTACGACCGGTGCCAGACTTCCCACAGCCAGGTGTGCTATTCCAAGACGTGTTCCCGATCTTCCACCAGCCGGCAGACGTGCAGCTGGTGTGCACGCATCTGGCGCACCACTGCCAAAGCACGCTGCACGAGACGGTGCGCGTTGTTGTCGGTAGGCGTGTGTGCGAGGGTGTGCGTGTGCGTGCGTGGGCACGGCTGTGGACAGTTGCGCTGACACCGCTGCTGCCGCTGCTGCTGCTGCTGCTGCTGCTGCTGCTGCTGCGCCGGCACCACCGTCGCTAGGCTTGGACGCGCGCGGCTTCCTGCTCGGCCCAATGCTGGCGGCACGGCTCAACGCGGCATTCGTGCCTGCTCGCAAGCGCGGCAAGCTGCCTGGCGCCGTGCACCGCGTCGCCTACACCAAAGAATACGGCACAGACGCGTTCGAGATGCCGGCAGACGTGTTGCAGCCAGGCGACGGCGTGGTGATTGTCGACGATCTGCTGGCCACCGGCGGAAGCGCGCGCGCAGTCGAATCGCTGGTCGCAGCCGCCGGCGCACGCGTGCTTGCCAGTGTGTTCATCGTCGAGCTTGCCAGCTTGCACGGTCGCACGCAGCTGAGCGCACCCGCCCACGCCATGGTCACGCTGTAGACGTACGATGCAGACACACGATGCAGACGCACGATGCAGACGCACGATGCAGCCTGCTCCACACAAACCCCGTACACCTTCCTTACACGGTAAACACGCTTTTCTGTATCCGCAACGCGTCTGCCTCCACGCCCATGCCCGTCTCCATATCCACATCCATGCTCATGGCCATGGCCATACCTGCATCTGTGCCTGTGCCTGTGCCTGTGCCTGTGCCTGTGCCTGTGCCTGTGCCTGTGCCTATGCCTGCATCCACATCCGCACCTGCGCCCGCACCTGCACCCGCCACGTCTGCAGCCGACCACAGGCTCACGCCTAGGCCGCGGTGCGTGTCTGGCTGTGCCATCGTGCGCATAAACTTGGCCGCCAGCGCAACCGCCATGTCGGTGCTCAGGTCGCTGGTCGTGTCCGCCACATACTGCTGGATCCATTTGGGCAGCTTGCTGCGCTTGTCCTGTCGCGCAAACCGCCGGTCCGCAAACACCATCAGCCCGTAGTCTGTCTTGCCACGCAGTACACGGCCCACACACTGCGCCGCATGCCGCATCGCGTCGAACGTCAGGAAATGGTTCTCGCGGATGCCGTGGTGCACGCGCAGGTACTCCAGCCGCGCCTTCAGAATCCGGCTCTCGGTGTACTGGTACGGCACGCCAAACATCACCACCGCACGGCCATACTGGTGGTCGAAATCGATGCCCTCCGACACCTTGCCCCGTGCCACCGAGCACAGCACCGCGCCACGCCCATTGTCGCACGCGCGCCGGAAGTGCTGCAACGCCAGCGCGGTCTCAGCTGCGTCCGGAGTCTCCACAAACACTAGCTTGTGCGGCCACACCTGCTGCAGAATGCCCATGTCGTTCCACATCGCCACAATCGACTCCATGTACAGGTACGAGGGGAAGAACGCCACCACGCCGTCAGGCACCACCCGGCACAGCTCGGTCAGCAGACTACCGTAGTTGCGCACCACTGCTGGATCGTTGCGCACCTCGAACTTGCTGCTCATCACCACCTGGTCACTGCCACGTGTGACAATCTGGGGATGGGAGAGTGAGAGGCAGGGAGGAGGAGATGAGAGGCAGGAGAGGCAGGAGAGGCAGGAGAGGCAGGAGAGAGAGAGACAAGGGAGAAGCCATGCATCGCAGACTGGCTGCGAATACAATACGATACACCACACCACATTGCACCACATCGCACCACACCACATCGCACCACACCATTACACGTACCAGCGGCAGAAAACAGTTCCGTGTGAGTGTCATCGCATAGCTCTCCATGATGCGCGGTCGGAACTGCAGCATCTTCGGATACATGTCTAGCGGCGACAGCGTGCCACTGGTGATCACCACCGTGGAAAAGCGCTCGAACACCGGTGCAATTGCAAGCGATGCGTCCAAACAGCTGTGGCGGTGTCAGCGTGCAAGCCGTGTCGTGCCACACCACACCACACCGCACCGCGCACCCACATCAGATGGAACACCGGGTTTGGCACTGTCGACGTTGCCGACTCAAACGGCTCCAGAATCAGCTGGAAGCCTGTGTCGTACGTGGCCACCAGCGTCGCAAACTGTGCCACCGTGGCCAGTCCCGCATGCATCTCCAGATCGCTGAGCTCCAACGTGCGCACCAGTGACACCAGCCGCGACGTGCAGAATCTGGCGGTGCGTGTCAGCCACGCGTGCACACCACATCACCTGCTTGAGCGGCTTGCGGTCGATGTATGTGATTTCGCGAAGATGTGCCAGAAACGACGCTGGCGTTTCGGCAATCACGTTCAGCACGCGCATGCGGTTCTGTGGTCGCCGTCCTCGTGGTCAGTTCATGGCGGCCTTGCATTGCAATGCGTCACGCCGCACCATACTGCACTCCACACCACGCCATGCCACCACACTGCACTCCGCCACACCACACCATACCTTAAGGTACTCCACGAAGCGACGCAGAAACGCAACAAAGTGTTCGGCACGGCGAATGCTCCCTGGCATCGCTTCGTCTGCCAGATCCTGCGGTAGCACTGGTACGCGTCAGCAGTCTGTGGTGTGGACAGCGGTGGCGATGGTGGCAGCAACAATGGCAGCAACAATGGCAGTGCCACCCATCTCGCCTCTGTCCTCGCACATACCTGGGTTGGCCAGAAACGACTCTTCGTCACGCGCCTGCCCCGACGAGCGCAGCCCCTGCACCAGTTTGTTGTACTCGTCCTTAAGCCGGCCCATGTCTCGCAGCTTCAGATCGGCAATGCGCTCGTCCAGCACATCCACCGATCGCGTCGCGTTGTCCAGCGTCGGCCGGTACAGATCAATGCTCATGCTCTCGATGCACACGTTGTCTGCCACCACGCCGCAGCGCACCATGAGTCACTCTCCGCCACAACCCAGCGCAGCACAGCATAACATGGTGCAGCACAATACAGCACAATACAGCACAATACAGCACAATACAGCACAATACAGCATAGCACACACCACTCGCCACACCACTCGCCACACCACTCGCCACACCCCTCACCTCTCCCACCCCACCGCACCGCACCTTCCACCACCACCTACCAATATTATGCGCCTCGTCAAACACCACAATGCACTCCTTGCCTAGCTCACGACTGACCAGCTCTGCAATCTTCGGGTCCAGCAGGTAGTGGTAGCTGTAGATGACAACCTGCGCACGGCCAAGCACACGGCGCGCCAAGTAGTAGGGACACACGCGCTGCGTGCGGCCATATGTCTTCAGCTCGTCCAGCGTGTATGCGCCGTTCGGTAGCTCCTCGCCCGGCTCCAGCTGCTCCAGCTGCTCGTAGAACGCGCAGAGCTCTGTCGTGTCGCCGCTGCTGGCGATATGGCCATCGCCGTCACCACTGCCCTTTGCGCGCGCGCGCACCCACGGCGATGTCAGGGCACGGCACCGCGCATCCACCACGCGTCCGGTTTTCTCGCGCGACACCACCGGGTGCACGCACAGATTGCGGCGGCTGGTCAGTCCGAGCGCAAGAAAGCCGTCGAGCGCGTGGTGGTGGTGCGTGCGGCGGTAGTGCAGCAGCCGCTTCAGCTCGGCAAGCGCTTTGTCGATCTCAGGCACGGTGCGCGAGCAGTAGATCAGCTTGCGGTGGTCGGCGGGATGTGCGTGTTGGTAGGACGTGATGAGTGCAAGCAGTGACACGGTCTTGCCAGTGCCAGACGGCATCTCCAGCACACAGTGCCCCTTGGCGTCCAGCGCGCGCTTCAGATCGCGCATGTATGCATGCTGCTCGGGATAGATGTAGTCGTAGGGAAAGTAGACCGGCAGTCCGTCAAGATCGAACTTCATTCCGCAGCGTGTATGCAAGCGGGCAACTCAGGCTGTTTACTTGTCTGTTCGGTTGTCTGTCCACTTGTTGCTCGCTTGTCTGTCCACTTGTTGCTCGCTTGTCTGTCCACTTGTTGCTCGCTTGTCTGTC
>QZWT01000466.1:0-10174 GCA_004114315.1 Cochlonema odontosperma
TGCTTGGGGAGAGAGAATAGTTGGCTTTGGAGAGAGTGATGGTGAAGGGGTGAGAGTATCCATCAAGGGCGAGTGGGCCTCGATTGACTGTGGTGGTAAATACATACATGTTCTAGGCAGTGTTGCGCCAAGGTGCGTTCCTTCTTGGCATTAAGATAGTTGTACATAGGTGTCCACCATACAATAAGTATCATTCATCAAATGAGAATGGGAGAGGGGGGAGGGGGGGACGGTCGAATTTTTCCTTTTTGTGGACTTTCCTTTTGTTTGCCATGTTGTGTGTTATTCCCTTCTCTTTTTTCTGACTTTTTCTCTTTTCTTCTTCCCTCTCACTCGCCCTCTATTTTTTTTATTTATTTTTCTACCTTATTCGACAAGTTATCAGGACAACTCGCCCGCTAGGAGACAGTCAGCCTCTGAAGAGTCCTTTTTATCAACCAACAAACAACCATCAGTCAGCTCACTCTTCCGCTCCTCTCCCTTTACTGATTGACTCTCGTCCTACTCCAACAACCCGACAACTACAACTGCACCCACACAACAAACTCATCAACATCCTTCACAAAGAGTCACATGGAGGATCTCTCGGTAAGGAACCTGCTGTACGCGCGCCATCCAATCAAACGTCAACAACTCAACTCAATTCAAACACTTCCCAAGGAACAATCCAACAACAGCCCAAACACCAGGAGGAGCAAGGAATTCATCTCGATCGACTGCCTGTCCGCCATTTTTTTCCCAGGAGACAAGAAGGGGAAAAAAAGGGACACCTACTAAAGGAAAAAACGCATACACCGGAAGTGGATGGACACCGACGGCGATCGCATGGACACAGCTATACATACGGGATGTTAGAATACCATGAACAAGGAAGGAGAGAAGAGGGAAGAGAGAGGCGTTCATGACATCCGGGAACTGGATCTGCTCTCTCTTCAAAACCCACTCTTCTTTCTTTTGGCTCCTTTCTCACTTTCTCACCCTGCTTCGTTTTCTTCTCCTCGAACCCCAACTTTGTGCGTGCCGTCATCCTGTCTCGCTGGATACAATAGACCATCACTGGGCGCATCATTCCCTCCCTTCTCGTCACCCAGCTGAAGCTGCTTATCAAAAGCCTGAATGATAACATTCGCCCCAGTCCGCAGCTCAAACTCGGTGGCAACAAGTCGGAACTGATCCAGCGGCTCAACGCATTCGTTACGCAACACCATCTCCAGGGAGACCAAGTCGCCATCCGTCAGATTCGCCATTGCATCGCCGCCTTTAACCAGGGGTAAGGACCTTCTTTTTGGTTTAGAAACATGTGCTGTGTCTTTGCGCCTTTGCTGTTTGGCCAGTTGTTTTTTTCTTAGTGGACAGGTCCCTTATTTTAATGCTGCATGTGTGGTTCATGCATAGAGGGGTTATCTAATGTATTGTTGATGCCTTTCTAGATATCTAACATGCTTAATGTACCAATTCATTTTTGTAGGGAAGTGTCAACAATTTCTACACCTTCAGTAGCACTTCAACACCCTCACGGCAACAGCAGCAGTAGCAGTAGTAGCAGTGGATTCAGGATACACTCAGGCAACATGATGGCATCCAAACCGGCTTCCGCCCCAGTACAACAGAGTCATCTTGGGGCTCGTCCACAAGTGCCACACTATATGACCATGGCGCGCTCAGGAATTCCGGAAAATAAGATCGTGTTCAAATCCAGTCCCTTCTACAAGGATGTTCAGGTCTTGTCTCCGGCACGGCTATGCATAGGTAAAGAACCCAGGAACCATTTCAGTGAGATTAAATGTAGAAGAGTGGGCGATACCGAGCGTGGAAGAGGGGGCACCGTTTATGTTGCAGGACAGCCACCTCAGCTATAGCGACTGCATTCATGGACTTGTTGGCATGTTTGTTTTTTTTTTAGTTCTGCGAAAGAGAGATAGTTTGTGTAATTCAAGGGGTGAAGGAAAAAAACGTAAAATCTAAGGAGAATAATGAATAACTAACCAGTCGTACTATTCGCCTCTTTTTCTTTCTGCGACTTACGATCTGGATCTGGATGGGACATTTCTTACTATCAGAGGCCAAGGAGCAGAGGACAATGTCTGTGACCTTGCCATTTACAGTGGCGCCTATGCTTTCGGTCCAGTTGAGGAGGTAAGGAGAACATTGCAAGGGTGACACACAAAGGACTCGCAGCAGAAATGTCCTCGCTCATGGAAGCCCTAATATGCTAAACCGCTTTGACCTCTGCATCTGTGTAAACTATAGGGAGCCCGATTACCAGATTATGGTGTTTTGTACATCGGTAGAAGGAGCAGCAAACCCACCAGCATTGATGGAGTTCCCACATGTGTGCGAGATCAAGATCAGTGGGCGCGTTCTGGAGGCAGTAAGTAGTCGGTCAGGGAAAAACTCTGGATCGATTTTTGGATATGATCATTTCAGCGCGTGGAGACTAATGATCCTTATGAAACGCTGATTGATCGAACATTTTTAGAATCTTCGAGGAATGAAGAACAAGCCTGGAACAGTGTCGCCAGCCAACATCACCAGACTCTGTCGACTGGAACCAGCTGAATATAACAAAGTGGAGTTCATATATGCTAACTCGCCAAAGGTACGCGACGAGACGATAATTTTTCTGGGCCAAATTGACGGCTTGATGTTGCAATCGACCTTCATGGCCTAACAAATTCTGGGGATTCCTAACCACGCGTCTCAATAGCGTTACTATGCGTCAGTGAACTTGGTCAAGAAGTCATCAGTCGCCGCCATCGTGGCGGAAATCGAGCGCGGAAAGTTCTTGAGCAAGGAACAGATGCTCCGAATTCGTACGTGACCATCGCCACTTTGTCACTAGGAATACCATTGGTGTATGCTCAAAGTAACGTTAACTAGGTACTAATGAGAACATCCATTCGCAGTCGAGGATAGGAACAAGGACGACGACATTATGGCCACATCAAGTACAATTTCTTTGAAGTGTCCTGTAAGTGTCATAGACTGGATATGGATCCGCCAGCATGGATTAAACATTGAAAAGTAAACATGGGAAACTAACAAATACCCTTTTTTCCGTTTGTCCAACAATAGCTTGGATTCCAGAGAATTACAATCCCAATCCGCTCTTCTTACTGCCAACATTTGCAATGCTTTGACGCGTACACCTTTTTCAACCTCAACGAACAAACGCCGACATGGACTTGTCCGGTCTGCAGCAGGATGATGCACTCGTGGGAAGAGATCGTCGTGGATGGGTGAGCATTTTGAAATAGAGAGTGGGCAGCTTGGATATAACAGGAATTTCGCTCCCTACGACCCAACACAACTGTCTAACACTGAGCTCACTTTTATGTGCCGCTGTACGTTGCAATTACTAGTTACTTCAAGGACTTACTTAATTCGACCCCAGAGTCATTGGAGAACATTACAGTTCAGGCAGACGGATCATGGGAGTTACCGTCGGCGTCGTCAACGTCAGGGCAAGTCATCGCCCCATCACCGAAAAAGAAGGCGGCGCCTTCGGACAACAGCGTCTTTATCATCGATGAGGATGACGACGATGACGACGAGGCGCCAGCAGCAGCAGCACCGCCACCGCCTGTCAAGCCGGCCAAACCAGCGATCGAAGTCATTGATCTCATTTCGGATAGTGAGGATGAGGGCGCCGAGGAAACGACGACAACGGCCGCTACAACTACAACAGCGTCTACTTCAACAGCCGCCGATCCCGATGGCGATTCAAGTATGCAGGAGGCAGCCAACTTGCTTCAGAATATGGCACATGCAACTCCAGGGCCATCAGCAGCCGTCAAGACGGAGGATTTGGAGCGACCGGCACAGGTGGAAAATGAGGCCGTACCGACTGCACCGGAGGCACCAAGTCTCATTGGATCGGCAAGTCGGTCGCCGGTGGCTTCTTCAGAGGCCTCTCCTGTGATTTCCAACAGGATGGTTCAGACGGAGCCCATGCCCCCTCATCGCACCGGCTCGCCAGCCGCCGCCAGGACACCCCCGGTGTGGGAAAATAGTGAAGAGATGTTCGTGAATGCACTTCTCAACCCGAGGAAAAGGCGGCAGCTCGATGGTACGGTTTAAGCCATCAACAACACAATAATTATCATCCGCTGCATTTTTCAACCAGAGCATTGAGAATGGATTGCTGTTTTTGCTTTGTTTTCCGGTTCGCTAACCCGTGCGTTCCCCCCATACCAATTCCCTCCTTTGATGTCGTTCATGTCGTGCTGTTGTAGATACACTCGATAACCAAAACATCAATAACATGTCGTATGAGAACAGGCAGCGGATGGCCCGACTGGATATTCGTTCGAATGCTAGTTCTGACCGTGGATCGTCATCAGCCATGCCCTCGCCCGATGTCGTCAGGCGCTCGACTTCTTCTCCGACCCCTGTTCCATCCTTTCACGAGCTGGACCGGAGAAGCGCTGGAGACCACCACAGCGACTATGATGATGCCACACAGAGGATACGTCGGGATCACATATTGAGCCGAGTTGCCGCCATGCCTTACTACGAGAATGGACATGCTGATAGCAGAGCTCCCGTCACGTCTAGTCACCAATCCTATGCACCCGTTCACCGGTCACCACAGCACTTTCAGAACCATAGTTCTCAGGGATCCCTTGGTCGCAGCTCACGGAGCGCCACCAAGTCGCCACCGCTGCATCATGTTTACAACAACGTGACGAGTCATCCTCACCACCACCATGGGTCCCACCACACCTCACAACAGCATTACCACCCTCACCATCGGTCGACGAATTCTCCTGGCCCAGACTACTACTCAAGCAGCTCACGCCCTCCCTCGAGCGGACACAGAGCAGCAGAGGCGACCATGGTGTCACGGTCCAATTCTGTCGGGATGTCCAGGCAGTCGTCGAACTTGACTTCCTTGCCTCCTTATGGAGGCAGCTCTGCAGCATGGTCGCCTACCGAGGGTGGGCACATGAATGGTGGATCGTTCTCTGCAGTAGGTAATGGAGATCGCGGTGGACATGGATGGGGAGGCGACCATGGATCAGCTGTGAACCTGACTGGCAGTGTCCATCTGAACCACAGCAACAGCCCTCGCAGGATCAGTGGCGAAGAAGCTCGGAGGACAGGGACAGCCTCACCCTCTTCTGGACACTATTCCCACTCGCACTCGCATCACCTTCCACCAACATCGTCTTCTTCATCCTCACAGCACTATGCCTCTTTTCAGTCGCATTCTCAGTCGATGCAGCACCACCAGCGCCACCGGTCGACGGATGATCGGTGGGACGACCAAAATGGAGGTACTATCAAGAGTGGAGGTGGGGATCATTATCGCACCGACTATAATACTAATGGCGATGAGGGCAGAGGCATAGGTGGATATTCGCATGGAAATCACTCGCACTCGCAACCACCTCCACATCCACAGCACCAACATCATCAGCAACACCATTATCAACACCAGTCACAACAACACCGCCCATCACACCATGTATATAGTTCCAGTCAAGGAAATGGTGGGCTGTCGTCGTCAGGTGGAGGTGGAGGAGGGTATATGGGCGATCGACGTCGTAGTGATGATGGAGGAGGCCTACATGTGAGTAGCGGCAGCAGTTCTCGGGACGATGAGGCGCCGATTTTCCCTAATGGCATTCGAGGCGCTCGAGCACGGTGAAAGAACCCAATTGCCAAAGAGCAGTTGGATACTATTTTTTGCGTATTTTACATGATCGGTCGATATTGATAATACAATCTCTGATTTTTTGGCAGCTTTGCTGTGCTCTTCTCCGTTTTTTGTTCCTTGCCTGCTTGCGAATCGTGCATGAATTGTTTTTCTTGTTGCTGTCTAATAATAATTTTGTTGTTGTTTAATAATAATTAATAATGGGTGTTTATGCGTTGGTATGAAAGAAAAGATTGAAGGACATTAGCGCGTGTCAAATGAGGAGAGAAAAGGCGCGTTGATGCATCAGCTATCAGCTAAGACGCGTTTTCCCGTAGCGCTTATTTTTGTCCGCCTTCCATCTGGTCAACCTCGATACCTCGCTCGTCTGATGAGAAGGATGGATATTCTCCGAACATGGCCCGATGGCAGCAGTCTGATTGATGATGAGACAGACTTAGGTATGTAGGTATGCATGACATAGAAGTTCTTGGCAAGGAGCATGGATCATTTATTCTTCCTTGAACCCTTTTTCTACGCATTTGTTTCCGTTATTTTTCTTCTCTTTCTTCCTCTTTTTCTTTCTTTTGTCAACGCGCTCAACTCTTCCTACAAGCAGAATATCGAACCTTCCAAAAAACCAGACTACCTACTACGCGCCTACACACAACATTCTACCGGTCAGATCTGGCCTCTTCCCACACTTTACCTCCCCCCTTTCTTAACCGTATGAATCAAATA
This sequence comes from Cochlonema odontosperma, assembly GCA_004114315.1. Taxonomy (NCBI): domain Eukaryota; kingdom Fungi; phylum Zoopagomycota; class Zoopagomycetes; order Zoopagales; family Cochlonemataceae; genus Cochlonema; species Cochlonema odontosperma. The sequence goes on from QZWT01000466.1 coordinate 6,383, forward strand.
ACCCCAACGACGTTAAACCCGATCCAATTACACAATCCAACGAAAAAAAAAAAGGAAAAAAAAAACTCAGGAGAAAAAAAACAATCTAAAAAAACAATAAAACAAAAGAAGGGGCTCTGGAGCTAAGGAAGAAAAGAAAAAAACAAGGAGAGCGGGAGAACACGATACAAGCGTGGTGTGAAGGGAGAGGAACGGGGGTAAAGGTGGCCAGTGGCACAACAATGCATGTCCTGCAGCTGAGCTGATCCTTAGGGACGTTGGAAAAAGTTGGACTTCTCCGTCTTGGTTCATTCTATTCACAATCTCCGTTTACCTTCCCCTTACGAGCTAAGTGAAATTGCTTACTTTTTTATTTTTTGTTGCTCGTCTTAGATGTTGACGCGTAGCGTATATGAGTGAGAGTATGAGGTATGGAGTGAGGATCGAAGACTAAAAAAAAGGGCGTTGAAACTATGAAAGACAAAAAAAGAAAAGGAGAGCTGAGCGCCATCCAGGTGGAAGAGAGCAGAGAGAAAAACGAACAAAGAAAGAAAACAATATGCACAGAGGTCGACGGTCACTACTAGGCCGCTCACTCTCGATCCTAGTCTCATTCTTCATTCCCTCCCTCATCAAAGAACCATCCAGGGACCAATAAAGTCAACGACTTGAACAACCAAGCACGCAACAAGCAGTCCCGCGGGGGAGAAGAAGAGTCGGCCTAAGCGATCGAGGTTGTCCTTGTTGGAAGGGGCGTGGCTTCTGCGAGGGGACGAGACTGTGTTTTCGTCGCGGTCTGTTGACTTGTTGTTGCTGTTGCTGTTATCGTTGCTGTCGTTGCTGTCGTGGTTGTTCGAGGAAGGAGAGGAGGAAGAGGGTTTGCCGTTCAATGGCAGCAGCTGAACACTTGTAGATGCTATTTGAGATAAGGGAGTGGGTTGGGATAGGAATGAGGAATGGTCGTTTAGAGCGTGCACGGACGCTTAGCCAAGCATCAACGCAAGACAAACAAACCACACTCAACATCAAGTGCGAGTCATTATTCACCCCAAAGGTTAACCAAAGATACTTACACGAACCAGAAGATCGCGAATCACCACTCTTATGATCCACCCCCGTAGTCAACTTTCCCACCGTCATATCCTTCACATAACCCCTCATCTTCTCCTCCACCTCCTTCGTGAACACCCCTCCAGCCTCATGCGCCGGCGCGAGTTTAATCGCACTCTGCCTCATATCCGTATTCACTCCATAAAACACCGTTCCTCCACCCGTCAGATTCGCCCTCAACACCGACTGTACCACTGATCGCACCAACACCGTATAATCCGTCTGGACACTCGTCAGGACATGCTCGGACCCGGGCACGGACCCGTAGGCCCAATTTGTCACCCATTCATCGGATCCGGAACCGATCGCGTAGATCCCTTGTTGGGTGGTTAGGTTCTTGAGCGTGAGGGTTCCGAAAATCGAGGCGGCGTTGAAGACGACGGAGACCTTTTTCTCGGTGAGAAGGTCGGCGACGGTTTTGATCAGTTTGGGATCAGATTCGAAAGTGCCCGAGTAGAGGCCGTAGGCGATGCAAGTTGAGCAGGCGATCTTGACCCCGCTGCCAAACCCGTTCACTTGGCGGCGCACACTTGGCTGGTCCACTCCTCCGATCACTAGTTTGTCATATTGGGCATTTGAAAACAATGGAAAGAGCAAAAAAAAAAGAGATTGATTGTAAACATGTGCCAAATAGATAGAGCCTTGTCACCCACACATCCAACTAAACAACCCTCTCCAAAGCACCTAGAACTTACCAGCAACCTTCCCACCCCTGGACTTGGCAACCTCCCCCGCAACCAACCCTGCGAGGTACCCAATCTGATCCTCCGAAAACATCACACTCACAATATTTCCCACAGGCGGTGTAAACTCAAAGTCCACAATTCCAAACAACTTGTTCCCATTCGAGTTCGCCGCCGTCTGAATCGCTTTGGACGGGAAATACCCAAGCGCCATCATGAAATCATTCTCTCCAGTCTTGGACGGGATCAAGCCCGAGTAGGCGCCCAGGGTCTCGGATTGCGGGGTGTACGTGTGCGGGGTACAAGATTTGTATTGGTAACCGGAGGACGTAGGGAGGGAGGGGAGGCAGGCGTCTTTGAGGCCTTGGAGGGCGAGAGCGTTTTCGGTGCCTTCTTTTGTACCGTCTGGACCGCCTTGGAGGACGAGACCGATGTTGACGTTGGAACTGGAGTTGGCGTTCGTCAGGGTTGTGAACATTGTAGCGAGAAGAAGGAGAAGCAAAACGGCGGTGGCGGTGGTGGAGGTCCACATCTTGGAGCGGGGTCACAGAATTCGTGTTATGACAAGAGGTGGTTGTATGACGAGAGGAAGAGGATGCACTTGAAGTGAGGAAAGAGTGCTTTTGTGTGTAGGCGCGTAGTAGGTAGTCTGGTTTTTTGGAAGGGGTTGGGTTGAGGTTGCACAGTGCACGAGGGAAGGGAAGGGGAAGTGGAGGTGGAAGAGAGGGAGGTTGAAAGTGGAATGAGAGGGGAGGAAAGAGGTTTTCTGTTCCTCTTGGTGGTATTGTTTGATGACGGCTTGTGGTTACGACACGAATGTGATGTGACAGATGGTTAGGATGGAAGAGTGTATGTGAGTAAGCGCGCATGGATGTGAATAACGATGTTTGACAATTCGAAGGAGGAGGAGGAAGGAGGAGGCTAAAAGAGGAGAAAGAGAGGTGTGTTGGTGCATCGAGAGAAGCGTGGTAGGCTTGATTGAAGTGCAAAATGGAGATAGACGTAGTGTGTGTGTTTTGTGTCAACCCCCAAAGCCCATTTGATTATCAACGTGAACTAGCAGCGGGGGCCTAGATGCTTCGAAATGGGGACCTACTGATTGGATAACCACAACTGTAGACAGGGGGGGACGGTGGGTCATGGTGAAGGTCAGGTTGGAGTAAGGTTGATCAGGGGTGGCCAGCATGGACAGGTTGTCGTAGATAGGATAGGGGTTAGAGATGGCGTCCTTTTGGAGGAGGGGTTTCCATTTTCCGGGGGTGGGTGAGGAGAAAAACAGTAAATCAATGAGAAGAGCAGTGCAATGGAAGATGAGCAAAGAAATCGTCTTTGTAATAATAACTAGGGCTCATACCTTGAGCAATTGTGTGCCTGACAATCATGATCTTCTCTATCTTGGCGACGATGTGTGTGTACCTAGAGGATAGGAGGTACACCCGATGGATGCGGCCCATGCCAGTGCACACGCCTCTCCCCTCATTTTTTTATGTGTTTTTTAACTCCCATTACTGCTATGACCCAAAATCCAACTGTGCAGTACATCGATGTCAACACACATGCAGAGCAGGGGAGGAAAACAGGAAGAGGATATGTGGGTTTACTAACTTTGCAGCCCATCTCTCCTTCCCCTTTTCCTCATCGCCTCTTTGCCTCTCTTTCTCGCTTTCAATTATGTGCCCTGTTTTTTTTTTTTTTTTGAAAAAGCATTGGGAAAGAAAAATGTTCGAGTGAGTCGAGCAAATATAATTGCTGGCTCACAAACAAAGAATACAGGAGACATGGAGGGAGGTGTAGAGAGGCAAAGGCAGGCAGGCGAGAAGGCAGGCGAGAAGGCAGGCGAAATTGCAAAATGGCCCTTGTCTAAAATTCAATGTTTCTGCTATTTGTGTCCTCCTCGTTTTAATCCACAGCAGCAGGTTAGTTGGCGATGCCTTGTTTTTTGGGCGCCTGTCCATACTCATGTCATGTTATGGATGAAAGGTAAAAAGGCAAACCAACAAACAAACGTGGTCAACGAGGG
>QZWT01000467.1:0-10173 GCA_004114315.1 Cochlonema odontosperma
CCCCTCCCCACACACACGTTGAAGATCACAATACATGCTTTTATTACTGGCTTACAGCACGCACAAAGCCGACGAGAGGAGCGCTTCCGGAATCGGGATCAAACCAACCACGACGCTCGCAGATGATGAGCTGGAGGGAGTGATCGAGCATGATACGCAGCTCGTCGTAACAGGCGTGGAGCAGTTCTTTTGTGGCAACCTCGAGCTTGGAGTCGGTGTTCTTGCGCAGGCTGCAGAGGAAAGGACGGTCGTGGTCGGGGGCTCGGGCGTTGAGGTTGATGGCTTTGATTTGCTGGAACTGTCGCTCGATGAGGCGTTTTGTGTCGGTGAAGGCGGGACCGGCGTCGTGGGCGGCTTTGTGGAGGAGGACGAGCTGGTGGAGGATGTTGGCGGTGGCGTCACACGAGACGCGGTCGTCGAGGGTGGCGCGCAGCCTTTTGATGAGCGCACATAGCTTGTGGAGGACGGACATGTGTCGGAAGTGGCCGTGGATGGAGATGCATACAGGGAGAGATGCATACAGGAAGAGATGTATACAGGGAGAGATGTATACAGGGAGAGATGCATACAGAGAGGTGTTTACTAGCGGTGCACACAAGGAGGTACACACAAGGAGATACACACAAGGTGCTCACCACTCAACCGCCGGCTTAACCGCTTCGGCCATCCTCTCCTGCTTTATCTCGGCTCGGCACATCCTAGACCACTCGGTTTGGCACTGGTAGTTGTTGCGATGCTTCAATATCCTTACACACGTGTCCCACTTTCCTTTCCCTGTCTTCAGGTCTGCCGTTTCCCGAAGATGCTGCCGTTCTTCCTCAGTCCACGGCGCACGCGACACCGTCGGATCCAGCGTCTTGTACCACCACGAAGCACACGTCGCTACCGAGCGACCTCGGAGTTCCTTGGCAATCCTTATCCACGTCCAATCCGGATGCTCGCGTCGTATCTCGCACAATTGCGCACTCTCCTTCGCAGTCCAGAACCTATGGGCTCGCTTTGGCCCTTTGACACACACGATTACACCCTTGCTGTGGAGCACCACCAAGCGGTGCTGCATCTCTAGTATGGTCCGTGTCGGAAAGTACTCCTGCTGCCACGTCTTCCATGTGGGATCGTCGTTGGCGAGACCGTACGTTTTCACCAGCAAATCCGATGCCAGTAACCCCCGCATGGCGCTGGTCCCCTGAGGCGCTTCCCAGCCAACGGCAGCATTTCTTTCGTCAAACAGCTGCTTAAGCCTTTCGTCATCCGCTAGCGTCCATGGCTGGAAGAAAAGGTTCACCGCCGGGTGCTGGTCGTCCGTCTCCGTCGAGACATCTTCCAGCTTTCGCTCTTCCGCCTTAGAAGCAGTAGTCAGCGGCGCCAGTCGCTTGTACAGCTCCGGATTCTTGTTGAATTTCTGAAGCTCGTTGTAGCTGGCAATCGGAGTGCGCCCGAGTATGCCCGAAATAGCATGCCAATCGTAGTTCAGCTCCTTCGCCAGCTCCACAAGTTTGACCCTTTCCGCTGTTTCCCACTTTTTGCCATGCCTGCCTTTTGCCTTAAGACCAAGCGATGTGGCTCTACACATCACCGACGCAACCGAACGTTCTAGCGTCTGCGCTATTTTTAGCCATCCTCTGTTGCCATGCTTCTTCATCAAGCTGTACAACATTTCGATCTCTTCGTCCGACCATGTCTTCCCCTGCATTTTCATACTATAATGCGCGGTCATTTTCGTCTTGCCGGTATCGACCTGTTTGATCGCCATGCTTTCGACCTCCTCTCTGTCGTTAAGGTATTCCTTGTCGAGCGCGTCCTTGGGCATACACAGCACGCGACGGTAACGCATCATGCACGCGCTCATCGAACGGCCCGGTAAACTTTTAGTCGCGTTTTTCCACAGGAAATTAGGGTCGGCTGTCACCATTCTAATCAGCGTTTCGGTTTCCGATTTCGTCCACTTTGTGCCTCTGCCTGTATGACATGTAACACCTAGACACCAGTTGCGAGACACCGTGTTGAAGGGTGTACGGCCAATCTTGAGCGCCAATTCGTTCAGCCCCTTTAAACCATGCTCCCTGACACACGCTTTTATCTGTTCGTCTTCCTCCGGTGTCCAGATGTTGCGAGTTTCACTGGAGTAGAAATTGCGTTTGAAAAAACGGATGCACTCTACCGCGTCTCGCAATTTCACGTGCTCAGCAATCTTCTGCCAGTCTTCCGCATACATCGGCGCATTGAACGCGTGGAAACCGTAGCGCCCTAGTGCCTCGTAGAATAAAGCGCGCATGTGTCGCGTCCAGTAGTAGTTGCGTCTGTTGATCACTGCTTTCATATTGAGGGAGACGGCTTCTGTTGTCGCGCCAATTGCATGCACGCTGTCGCTGTTGCCGCTGTTGTGCTTGATGAACGCTTGACAGACTTCGGGAAGGCGTGTGCTCATTCGCAGACATATGTACAGCCATTCGACATCCGAGAGTGTACCGGTTTCCGTCTTCGTTTCTGCCTCTGTCTCTGTCTCTGCCTCTGCCTCTGTCTCTGCCACTGCCTCTTTTGAGGCATCGTTGGATGGGTACCTTGATGTTTGCAGCGTCTTGATCAGCGAAAGCAACATATTCTTTTCCTCCAAGTGCCAGCTTTTAAACCGCAGCATTGACGCGTCTCCCTTGAGATGTTTGTAGCGCAGGAACACTTCGTTTAGACTGCGGCCGGGCAGCAGCTGTTCCAGCGAGCGCTTTTCCTCGTGGACGTTTTCGAGCAGCCGCTGTGCCAGCGCTAGCACAACGCGGTCCTCAGCAGGAGTCCACGTTTGCAGTTTTTTCATGAGCGGAATAGTCTTCCACTTGACTTCGCATGCGTCTGCACCGATTGTTTCGAACACAGGATTGTGCGGGATGTTCTGCAGCCACGCACCGCCACCATGGTTGCTGACATGCGCCAGCAACATGTCAACCTCCTCTTCCTTCCAAAAGTCATGCGTACTTTGATCTCCACGATGTGTCAGCCATCTGGTGCGGCACGCAGACGCAGATCTGTTCATTTCCTTTGCCAGATCTTCCCATTCCGCAGGACCGTATTGCTGGACCCAGATCTGGAGCAGTTGGTGGTCGTACGGGTCCCAGGTCAAGGCGGTGTTGGGAGAAGGAGGTGTCTTGAGTTTGTAGTAGCGCATGCGACATTCGTAAGAGGTATAGCCGTGACCGACGAACAGCGCAGCACCGACCCAGTCGTTGTTTTTGCCCTCCGACATCCATGTGAGCAAACGCTGGTCCTCCTCAGGAAGCCAGCGTCTGACTAATCTAGACACGGTGGCCTTCTTCACCGCCTTCAGTTTGCGATAGACGACGTTGACTTCGGACACGTCGGGGCTTTGCGCCAGAGCCTCTTGCCTGCGCAGATGAGATCGACAGAAGGTGTAGAATGCACGGCGAACAGGCGAGCAGGGGAGAGCGCAGGTGGCCGACAAGAGGTGCGAGGAAGTGCGTCCGACGTAAGACGCGGCGGTGGTAAGACTGGTCAAGCGGTGGTGGGCACACGCAGGAAGGGTGTGTAGCATGGTGAGCGAAGGCTTGTAAAAAGCGACGCGAGGAAAAGGCGCTCATGATGAACGTGGCGGTAGCGGCGACGATACCAACATTGTCATCAGCACCGCCACTAAAGCACACACAAAAGACCCGTTCTCCCAGCGTCTGTTCAGGTAGATGTAATAGCGTGCTGCAATACAGTTTATCCACATGATGCAACAACCATGCGCCGTGTCTGCCGTTTGCTCTATGCTTGCTGCTGCTCTCTGATATGGGCGAGAATCGTTCCCGCACCATCGTCCAACAGCTTTGTAGCGAGATCAAGACCGAGGTCCTGTGCGTGGGGCACGGTAGAAACACGGCCCTGCGATGCTGCAGCCACCTGCTGCGTGCCATCGACACTTGTGACCGCAGCACGCAGCCACATCTCCCTGTTCTCCTGGTCCCTCCAGCCACTGCAGATGCCTATAGGCACGCTGCAGCCGCCCTCTAGCGTGCGCATGACGTGTCGCTCCGCCTCTACCAGCAGACGCGTGGGCATGTGCTGCACACAGCGCACCAGGTCCAGCACAGCGGTGTCATCGGATCTGCACTCGATCGCAAGCGCACCCTGACCAACAGCATAGGGCGACACTGTGACAGACAGTTCATAGGAGATGCGATGCGTGAGACCCAGCCGCCGTAATCCCGCGCTTGCCAACACCAACGCCGCGTACTCCGACCCAGGCATATCCAGCTTAGCAATACGCGTTTCCACATTCCCCCGCTACCCCTTTCCAGTCACACACCACGCCTCCCGTCGCCCGCCACACAGGCATCGCCGGTTGTGCACACGTACCACGTTGCTGAACTGCAGGTGAGGGTACGCGCGTTTCAGCTGAGCAGCGCGTCGCACACTGCTAGTGCCAATGACCGCGCCGTGTTTCAGCTTCTCCAGCGCCATCTGCGGATGGTGCTGGGGAAACACAATGGCGTCACGCGGATCTTCGCGCTCTCCAATCGCCCCGATACACAGACCGTCTGGCAGGGTGGTGGACAAGTCCTTGCAGCTGTGAACAACGAAGTCGACGGTGCCGTCGAGCAGCGCGGTCTCCAGCTCCTTGGTGAACAGTGATTTGGAACCGATCAACGACAACGGCGTGCCTATGCTCTGGTTCTGGTCGCCGGTGGTGGTGATGGGGACGACGTCGAAGGCGGCGGTGGGGATGTGCGTGCGGAGCAGGGCCATGACATGGTTTGACTGGACCATGGCCAGCTGCGATCTACGCGTGCCAATGCGATACACGCGCACGGCGGCGGTGTCGGCGGGGGCGGCGACGGTGGGCTCCATACAATTTCAGATCACACGTCCAGGCAACCACTGACACGCACATGGCCATTTCTTGGCGTGGCGTTCTTTTTCCAACTTCCACTGCTGCGCCATGCAACCACACATTGCTGTGCTCGCCATCGGCCTTCTTGTTTGCTGCGGATGTGTGGTGCGTGCACACGAAGGCGTGCTAAACGAAGGAGCATCAAACAAAGATGCGCCACACGAAGGGGCGCCACACGCCGCCGCCAATCCACGGCTGCGCCACAGTCAAGGACCCGCAGACAAAACAGGAAAATACTACCTCCCCGCCCCGCCACGCACCCCTTGGCGGCGTGTAAAGGCCGCGCTGCGCATCAAGCCGAAGCTGTGTGACCCGCGCAAGCGCCAGTTCGATACTGTCTTCCGCACCGTGCGTATCCGCGATGCCGCCTATCGCAAGAAGCTGAGAGCGCTGATGCAGTCCTCTCCCTCCGATCGTAAACAGCTCACAGCAGCAAAGCATGCCTGCGACCTGTTCATGTTCACCATCTACACACAGCTGTACCTCACTGCAAAGCTCAGCAACGATAGGTGGCATAGACTGCGCTACTTCTTCAAGTACTTTATGAACAGTGTGAAGGCCGCACGCTTTGGGCTTGTGGTGGTCTACGATCAGACCAACACTTACAAAGCAGAGTTCGAAGGGGTGACGGCGTTGCACGAAAAGTATTTGAACAAATACTTTTTGCAGGATGCGAAGAACAGCGTGTTCCTCAGGGAACTCATGGAAGAACTGGTGGGCATGGGCTTTCGCAATCCCATGCTGCAGAAACTGCTCGCCGTTCCAACACCTGATGTGCAGAAACCGTTCGTGAAAAGGGAAACACTGCTGCTTGCCGACAGAGAGATATCTGCTGCTGCGAAACAGGAGATTCTGGCACTGCAGAAAACGGAGAATGCTGCCTATCTTCACGATGCCTTCTGTTTCGGCTTGCCTTCCGCTTAGATTACCGTTGGTCACCACCGTCCTGTTGAGCAAGCGTGTCGCCTTGCTGATGGCGCATACACACACTCTCGTTTCTCGCCCCTCCTGCTACCACTTTCTAACCATGCGGAAGCATTTAGTAAATACACACTGTTGACGCATCACACCACTGTTGACACATCCCGTCCATCGCCTTGCAACACGCCTGTTCACCAATAAATCGTCTACTTGCCTACCTGTCTGCCTATCTGCCTGCTTGTGGCTGCTCCCTTCTCCACACGTGCCACTTTCATGCACTTTGCCATCATTGGCAATCAGGTAGGTCCTCCCACAAACACACACACCCAGAACACATACCAGTTGCGGTAGTTATTGTTGACAAGTGTAATAAGTGCGATGTGCAGAGACATAACATGCTCCCTGTGGGTGTGCTCAGAGCATATACATTGCATGAATAACGCGTAGTAGACGTAGGTCATAGGTTTAACAGCAAAAGTATATGTCGCAGCGCCGCATCTAACAACGCTTACACGTGTGATCATTACTACTACGAGGACGGGGACGGGGACGGGAATGCTTGGTCGCTATCGCAAACGGACGTGACAGTGAGTGGGAAATAAGTATCATGCGGGTGTCCGTCTGGTGGTTCAGAAGATCGATGCGTTTGCTGCTGCGAGCCAGTTGTTGTGCGTGCTACGTGACGACGTATGTACACAAGACCCGCACGTAGGCATTACCAGCAACACGCTTCAACACATACACCCCCGCTCACTTGTCGTTGCATGCGACGCTCCTAGCTGTACGCGCGCTCCATCACGTGTGGCGTCCTCGTCGTTTGCTGGGTGCAGTGCAAGCTCGCCAGTATCCACACGAGTGAGCATTTCCTGAGCCAGCCGAACAAATGCTTCTGTTATGCCCTGCCCTTGCTTTGCGCTCACTTCCATAAACTGCATGCGCAGTCGGTGGGCAAGTTCTTCGCCATAGGCCATAGGCACTTTCCGTGCTGTGCCTGCAAGGTCTGATTTTGCGGCCAGTAACAGGATCGGAGCTGCTGACGGGACAGCACGCCGGATATCCGGATACCATCGCTCTTCCAGCCCCTTGAACGACGCCTGCGATGTGATGGCATACACTAGTAGCACACCGTGTGCACCTCGATAGTACGAAGCGGTGACCGCGCGGAACCGTTCCTGCCCACCAGTGTCCCACTACATGCCCACGGGTTAGCAGTGGCAGGTGAGAAGTAAGCAAGCAAGCAAACAAGCAAGCAGTGAGGAGAGAGAAGAGGTAGCGGATGCTGTACAATTTGCAGTTTCACAATACGTTTCTCAATCTCCAGCGTTTTGATTTTCTATGCGCCACACGTCAGTTTGCTGCAGCAGCAGCAGCAGCAGCAACAGTTGCTTACGAAGTCCACGCCGATGGTGGACATGTAGTTAGCCGTGAAGTCGTCGTGTGCATAGCGCTGCAGAATGGACGACTTGCCCACGCCAGAATCACCGACCAAGACCACGTTGAACAGATACTCGCTGCTACGGCAGTTGAAGTTACAGCTGGCTGTGCAGACCCAGACGCTTACATGTCGCCGCTGCTATGCGTGTGTGCGTGTGCGCGGGTTAGTTGTCGCTGAGGAGGGTGGTGCTGTGGGGGCCTACGTGGCAGGTGCGCTCATTGCGCGTGCAGCAGAGGGCGGAGCGTTGGAGGCAGAGTGTTGGAGGCGGGGCTGTGCGGCGGAGGACGCAGTGGGAGGATGTGTGCACGTGCCATCTCACAGCATACGAAGGACGAGTCTCTACTACAGAGGAAGCAACAGAGGAAGCAATCGAAGCAATGAAAAAAGAAGTGGTCTCTGTTTCACACATACACAGGCCAAATGTGCGACAGATGGATGGGCTGACGACATAGTGGGCACTCTGGCTTTGTCTGGCACCACTCGAACACACACTGCCAGCAGAACAGATGTCCACACGGTGCGGCAGCAGGATCGCGTCTGGGTTCCATACACAACACGCATTTGCCGTACAACAATGGATCCTGAATCTGCACGGGGTGGGCGGGGTGTGTCGCCGCCTCGGTGCTGGTTGTCTGGTCGAGTGGATGCATGCTGAGTGCCAGTGATCCGGCTTGAGCCATACGCACACACTTCACGATCAGTTGCGCGATCAGCATCCAGCCCAGCACTTGATAGCCGCCCATAGCGTCGTCCACTTTGGCTGGTACAATCTAAACAAAAGTGCATGTCGCTTGGTGCAGCACGCAGTATACCCCTCATCTTACGTAACGAAGGCCAAGACATCGGTCAGCCACCCGGTAGTACTTGCCTGTCAGGTAGAAGACAGCAAGATGTGCGGGATGCAGAAGGTCTTGCACCAGCCGTTCTATCCGCAGCAGGAGCGACGCACACCACTTCCCCGCATTGCTGGTATTCAACCGGTGGATCGTTTGTTTCCGTTGGTGCTGGTAGAGCAGAGGAAAGAGCGATCGCAACAAAATCCACACAGTGCGTTTCTACCACCCTTCGTAAAGCACACACCACCACCGTGCCGCGCATCCAACACACACAAAGCCACAGCCACAGCCACAACCTACCTTTCGAGACGGATACTGGCCAAGCCGTGCATCGTTCACCATAATACCGGCATACTCTTCTCCCAGTGTCTCGGTGCCTGTTCCCATACCAGTCAGTCTCCCTCACCAAGGATTCCATCTTCACACGCACGTACCAGCACCCGTGGTGAGCGCATCATACAGCATGTATGCGCCTGCTTTGATTTCACGGGTATATTTATGCGCCGTGTACGATCCTGACAATGGCCATGAGCCACACACACACCCCAGCCGCCATCCCTCTCACCCAGCAGATGCTGACACGCCGTGGACAGCCGCTCAGCGAGCATGTGCCGATACTGCTCGTCCTTTTGGCTGGCCATCACTTCGCTGGTCACAGCGCCGCCGCGTCACGCACACTTACACACATCCGCTGCCTGCGCGGGCGGAAATCCACGCACCGACATAGTGCACCCAAAAGCCAGTCACACGATGCTAGCGCACAACAACTGGCAGAGCAGAGAAAAGAGAAGTCGCAAAGTGGCTTCGTCTCAGCCGAAAGCGGCCTGCTTTCTCGCCTCCGCTGCTTCGTCGCTTGTCCGTCAGCTCTCTGCTACGCTGCGCCTTTCTACGCCTAGCTCCATTTCGACTTGGCTGCACCAGCCAGCGCACGCATATGCATATACCCAGCGTTCTTGCTACTCTTCTTGCTGCTCTTGTTGTTGTTGTTGCTCTGCTGAGCAGCTGTGATGCCTTGGTCGCCAGCGGCTCTTCCTTTTCTCCCGCGCTCAGCCCCGTCTCGATGGCCGGGCTGATCCTGCTGCTGCAGGTGCTTGTTCCAGCTCCGCTGGTTGCAGCAGTGTGGTTTAGTACCGCATACACACCTCCTGGTAAGGCGCCTGGCCACCGCGGCTCTGCTTCTGCTTGCTGAGCTGCAAAGGCAAACAGTCGCCCAAGAATATAGCAGTGGGAACGGAGTTTGCTCAGTGGGACGTGTATGGAGTTGACAAGTGGATTGTGCAACGTGTCATCGAACCATTGCCTAAGGACAAGGAAGTAGCTCTCGCATCATTTATTGTTGTTTGCACAAGAACCAAGGCGAAAGGACTGCTTCGTGCTGCTCGGTGGACTGATGCTGTTCTTCCTTTGCATATCAGAAATGCTCGCGCAGAACTGCTGAAAAAGGAAGCGGCTATCGGATGCATGTCTATAGTTGAAAGCGCGGATAGCAAACCTGATGTAAGCATCCGTGTAGACAACTTGCAGTGACTTAGTTCAAGGTGGATACTCTCCCTCCTCACTACGCCCCCATGGTCGGCTATCTTCCAGCAAATGGCAGCCCTATCATAGTGACGCGGTTTCCCTACGAGATTAATCGAAACCCCGTCGGTTTGGTCGACGCTCTCGGCGATTACATGCGCAGCAACAGAAAAGCGATAGAACCGATCCCAAGTCGCTCTACTGATCCTGTCAAAGCACTCATCATTGTCACTATTAACTTTATGCGACTACTGATCACTGGTATGTCCTTCGTGGTGTCTCCTCTCTTCTCCTCACCATCGCATAGCCGTTTACCGTCTTAACAAGAAAGGCAAAGTCAACCTGAATCTGAACCCGCAAAGTAGGTGTCTGCGCCACTGAGGCATGCTCAACCTGCCAGGCATTTTTGTGGCCGCGTGGCATCCCAAGGACCAGCGCGACCATTACTATCCAGTGATTACCAGTTATGGGTACACGGTGGCGTTTGACGACATCGACCCGGACAGCCCGGTAAAGCCCCTCTCCCTCTCCCAGTGTCTCGGTGCCTGTTCCCATACCAGTCAGTCTCCCTCACCAAGGAT
>QZWT01000468.1:0-10166 GCA_004114315.1 Cochlonema odontosperma
GGGATGGGTAGTTTGATGATCTTGCCGTCAATCAGCGGGTTGAGGTTCAGGCCAGCAGCACGGATGGCGCCTTCCACCAAGTGAAGTTGGCTGGGGTCGTTGGCCACCACGGTGAGGTGTGTTGGATCACGCACGGACACCTGAGCAAGCTCCCTCAAAGGATGCTTCCGATCATCGACGCGTACCACCACACCATCCAGTAGCGCTACGCCATGAGCGTGTTGCGTGTGACGTGGAGGTACTTGTGCTTGCACGTCCCACACGTAACTGCTGGAGCTCTGATTGCAGCTTCGTAATCGCTCCCCGCATCTCCTCTTCCACGGTGGACAGGTTGAATACAGTAGGGATGTCTTCGATGTTGTGGTTTTCTTTTGCCTGCGCCTTTCCAGCTGCTTTGTGGGCGTTTTTCTTTGTCTTGGTGGCGTAGGCGCGGTGGAGGATGGGGAAGCGAAGGGGATGCTCTGCCGCCAACGCAGCAGCAACAGGCGCTCTTGCACAGGTGGCCAGTGCACGGCTGTGCGTTACCGCACTGATGCTTGTGCGTGGGAGGAGGAAGGCGATGCGCCGGCTGGGCAGCAGCAGCCATTGCACTGCTTGCATTGTTGCTCACAAACAACTCAACACAGAACACCAACACGTCAAAATGCAAACGCAAAAACAAACATCAAGCAGCGCAATAAACAACAGCAACACCATCACTGCAACGACAACAGCTGGATGTGTGGATGCAAATGTGCGATTGTGTTGTTTATTGCTGCTGTGTGTCTTTGCCAGCCGCTTCTCCGCATCGCGTTGAAAGGAAGTGTGTACTCCTTCCTCCACCCCATCTTCCTCCTCCCCGTCTTTCTTTCTCTTCTCTTCCTTTCTCTTCCTTTCTCTTTCTTTTCTCCTTCCTCTTCCCCTCCCTTCGTATGGCTGCGGGCGTGTGCGGTGTTGGCAATGGCCGCTCCCAAAAGAGCGAAATCGCCACGCCCCACTGCGATAACGGGACACCGCCACGATGGCCTCCGACGATGAGAAAATCCTCTTCGTCTGCCGCGCGCTCTACGACTACCACCCGCAAGACGAAGACGAACTGCCCTTCAGGGAAAACGACTTGCTGCTCATTCTCGACACCTCAGATCCCGACTGGTGGCGTGCGCGCCTGCATTCCGCCCACGCCCTATCCCCCGCCAGCGTGCCCAGCAGCTATCTGCAAGAGGCACGCCTTGCCCCTCGCGCCACTTTCCCTGATCACCCGCCTTCTCGTAGCTAGAGTGCCTGGCCCACACCAGAGCCGTGTATCACTACGAGGCCACCAACGCTGACGAGCTGTCCATGTGCGAAGACGCGGCTGTGGAAGTACTCGACACCTCTGATCCCGACTGGTACCTAGTGCGATGTGACGAAAATGTCGGCTTTGTGCCTGCCTCCTATTTGGAAACAGTAATGAACACGCGCATCTCCTCCTCCACAGCTAACACCATATATACACGCACACACGCACACAGTCTGCACTACTGGAAGAGATGCCTGACGAGCAGTACACCACAGAGCATACATCGCATACTGCTGCCATGGTGGCTCACGAGGACGTGTCTACGTCTCCCTCCACACTCCCTGAACGTGCCCCTATTCCGGAAATGCAGTACTGGAGCGTGACGGTAAGGCTGTATTGCCCACCACCACCTAACACCCACGCATAGAGTCTGGATAAGAAGAAGAAAAAGACCAAGGGGAAATTGGGCATTGGCGGGATGCATGTGTACTGGGCGAGTGAGAGTGACAAGGTATGTCGCCTCCATCACCATCATCGCTCTCTCCCCTCTCGTCGCTCATCTGTCCCGTCAAGTCCCCCGTCCGGCAGTTCAACGTGTCCGACCTCGTTCGATGTGTGACCAAGGCAAAACACCTCTACATGGATTTCAACAATGGCGAGGTCATCGCTTTCGACTTCCAGTGTGGAAAGAATGCCGATGCAGAAGCCATCGTGAATAAGGTCAAAAAGTGCTGGGAGTCTGTGACACTGGAGTCTGCGGACGTGCATGCGTCGCAAAGTGAGGTGACCAGTGCTGGCACACCCGCCGCTGCCACCAGCCTGCATGCTCGTCACGCATCCACAGAGCAGGTGTCCATGGCACCTGTCGCACATCCTGAACCCCACTACTACTCTGCTCACGTAGTCGACCACGTTGCTACCGACACTGCAGCTGCTGTTGTCGTATACGAGTTTGTGGGCGAGACCGAGGAGGAGTTGTCGGTGCGTGAGAAGGACCAAGTACAGGTGCTGGACAGGCAGGACCCAGAGTGGTGGCTGTGTCGCCTGCTGGACAAACAAGGGTTGATACCCGCAAGCTATCTACAAGTAGCCGTCCTTCCGCTAGTCGTGTACGCTGACATCCGGCACAGGTGCTCGACGAGCACACTCCTACTGCCACAATACAGGTGGACCAGCCGTCCCCTAAAAGCAAGGCGCCACTCCCACTTCCACCTCCCCTTCCTCAGGTAGTTGCCAACGTGCAAAAGCTGGCGGTGGCACCTACAGTAGTAACTACCATTGCTCCTACCCCTGCCCCTACTACAAACAATGAACACGTTGCACCCATTGAGCTGAACACCAGAATCGTGCCCAAATATGCTGTGGCTCTCTTCGATTTCACCGCAGATACGGCCGACGAGCTGTCGATGGCGGAAGGTGATCCGATCCTCATTCTCGACGACATGTCTAGCAAAGATTGGTGGAGGATTCGTGTGGTGGAGGCAGATGGTACAGAGCTTGAAGGCCTCGTCCCAAGCGCCTATCTTGAGGTAGGTACCCGTCCTAGCAGACACCATACCACGTCCAATAGATTGCGGACCCTGAAACAATTGCACAACGGCAGCTGGCAGCTGAAGAAAAGCGCGATCAACAACAGAAGCTGAAAACAAGCTCGACACTGGCATCTCCACCTGCGATCGCACAACCACCTCGCGAGCCTGCGCCGCAAGCACCGGTAGATGGTACGTCCTTCTGCGCTGCTGTCGACTGGCGAGCGTGACATGTGTGTACGCAGTGCCAAACCGGAAAAACGTCCGTCAATGGACCGATCAAAGCGGAACCCACACGGTAGATGCTGAATTCCTGAAGATCGAAGACAGCATGGTCTACCTGCACAAAACCAATGGCGTGAAAATTGCTGTTCCTTTGGAGAAGATGTGCTCGCAAGACCTTGCATTCCTGGAGAAGACAAGCGGGCGCTCGATCGACAAACCGACAGCCGCTCCATCGAGCAACTTCAATCCAAACTTCGACTGGCTGAAGTTCTTGTTGCATGCCGGTGTGAGAATGGAGCATGCCATTGCCTATTCGAAGGCGTTTACAGCTGACAGACTGGACGACTCTCACATCCCTTCGCTCAACGCTGCACGCTTGGAGACACTCAGCATTGAGCGAGAGGACATCGCTAGGATCTTAGTCGCCAGCAGCGGTTTTGCTCACTACCAAGCGAGTGAAAGACAGGTGTGTGTACAGGCGTGGCCGCGCGTGCTAAACAGTCTATGCTGACAATGCGTTAGTCTCCGAGTGCACTCAGCGGGAAACACCAGCAGATTTCCACTGACGAAGATTTCGCAAGAAAGCTTCAAGAAGAAGAAAATGCACGAATCATCGCGGTGCTAGGACGCAGATCTTCCTCGTCTGCCGGTACACCCGCTATGCCCTGCGCGAGCTCATAACAAAGCAGCTGTCTTGGCTACGCACAGCTCTTCTCACAGTGCTGATGATCAATCGCTTGCAGTTGTCAAACGACAACTCATGGAGGGGAAAGGCAGCCGGTCGGATTTCTCGCAAGCAACGGGTGCCAACACACAAAAAGACGTGTCACCCTTTATGGCCGATATGGAGATGCTTGAGTCGTGGACAAACAGTCCGGTAAAGTTGCTTGGGTATCAGCACAATGAGCCAGTCACACGCCAACCACCACCGCTACCAGCCGCGCGTGTCATTGACCTGCATACTTCTCTACCGCCACCGCTGATACCTACTCCTTCCACCCGTAGCCAGAGTGTGTTTGTTCCAACTCACAGAAGTGCTCCACCCCCGCCCCCACCCCTACAGCAACAGCAACAACAGCAACCAACGAGCTCTGTCTCAAATTCATCTTGGACCGTGTCATCTAACCAGCCGGTGCATCTACAAGCATCCTATCCCCGACAGCCTCCTCCTCCTGCGCCTACTTCACATGGATATGCAGCGTCCGGCGATTCGTATTCAACAGCTCTAACAATCACGCAGCGTCGTCCTCCGCCTCCCGTGACGCACCAAAGCCATTATGGTGGTGACCACGGTGGCGGCTACAATGGTGGCTATAGTGCTTCCATGAATGCATCGCCACAAAGAGCGGCACCACCAGTCGTTCCTAATTATCAAACGCAAGTGATGTATGCACGTGCGAATGCACCGAGTATGAATGAGCTGGCTAGGAGAGCTCCACCCGCGGTTCCAGGTAAGCACCCATGCCCTGAGCTATTCCCACAACAAAACCAGGGGCAGCTCGTGTTGCCAATCCGTATCGACCCTTCGACAACGCTCCTCGAGCAGTGTTTCCAGGGACTGCGGGCAATGCCTTCAACCACGGAAGCCGCCAACCACCTCCCATGCCGGCGCAGCCATTCCGCTCTGCTGTTCCCTATCAACAGACGTTTGCATCGCCATTCACCAATACAATGCCACCACCAGTCCAGCCAAGAATGTTGGCGTTCCAGCCTCCTATGCCTGGGCCGCAGGTGTCGGTCATGAATCACCCAACCAGCTTGTTGCCATTCAACAGCTTTGTGCAAGGTGCAGCTGGTGGACATGTGCAAATGAACACCACAGGTAATTGTTTACAAGAATGCAGTGACGTAGTCTAGAAGCAGCAAACAAGTACGCTATACTTCAGCAAGCGAACCCTGGTACCTCCAGCATATTCACCGGTAGGTCGGAACAGCCGCTTCCGTCTAACCACACTCAGCCAATCACCCGAACGGGCAGGCACAATGGACCACGGTGCAACGAGCCAACTTGTATGGGACAGCACATCCCAGCTCGCACTACGCTTCGCCAGTAAGTTTTCCCCTTCTCCATCTCCCTTCGCGTGGATAACAAGAAGCAGCGATAGTGAAAGCGGCGGCTGTTCTCCATAGTTTGCTTGGATCACTTTGTAAGGATTGGTTGTATTTGAAGGTACAAGATAGTATATGCCGTTTGAGCAGCGGTCATTTCATATGGCATGGCAAATCGCAATTGCTGCTCAACTGTTTACCGTAAATCACCGAACGCAGGTGTGACATTGTTACGAGCATGCACGCATGCATGCGTAATCCAACCGAACTTGCGAATGATGAAGAAAGAACCTTGGGGCAAGAACCTGCAAGCAGCGACTCCTCGTCCACCGCTGCAGCCTGCCTTCCTCTTCCCTACATCCGCGTGTTGTTAGCACCTTGTTCATTGTTTCACGTGGAATAAACATTCACGTGCGGTTGGCAGTATCGCTTTGCCATGTGTTTTTCTTTCACCAAATCTGCACGATTAAGCGTGTCATTTGCCTGGGATGTCCCTTGAAGTCTCCCCAAGCGCTACCCCAGCGTTAGAGCTAGAGCCTCGTCCTTCGGTAGTGCGTAGAATCGATGTTTTTCTATTGCGTACATCTCGTGCCCTCCCCCCATCTCTCACTTCCCACCAGCCTTTATTGCCGCACTCTATCTGCTGTCGTTCCTTGACCGCGTCAACATCGGTAAGCGTGCCGACCAGTTTCGTCGCTCACACGCTGCGATGCTGACAGGCAATGCCAAGCTCGCTGGTCTCGATCGTGACTTAAAGTTAACGCCGGAGCAGTACAAGTACATGCGTGTGCCCACACGTTACAATAGCGCTCAATCACTCATCCCGTCCCTTCCTTTCAGCTGGGCCTTGTCCCTTTTCTATTTAGGATATATTCTGTTCGAGCTGCCTTCCAATATGATCCTGAAACTATGGCGTCCATCGCGCTGGCTCTCGTTGATCATGATAGTATGGGGAGCTATCACCATGAGCAGTATGCCCTGCTGTTGTCACAACTACGGCTCACGCTGTAGCTGCCGCTGTGACTAGCGCTACAGGACTGCTCGTGCTCCGTACGTTCCTGGGAATTGCCGAGGCAGGCCTGTTTCCTGGCATCCTTTTCTATCTCACATTCTGGTATCGCAAAACAGAGCTGGTATGTCGATGGCCGTGTGTGTGCCACTGCGCATACAAACCACGCGCTAGGCTGTGCGCATTGCTATATTCTTTGGTGCATCCACTGCTGCCGGAGTGTTTGGTGGATTTCTGGCATACGGACTGACGCAAATGGAAGGCATCGCTGGCCTGCGTGGCTGGCAATGGATTTTCCTGGTAGAGGGTGCGGCTACCATACTAATGGCCATCACTTGCTTGTAACGGCATCTATCTTCTGCATTGTGCACATCAATCCGCCATGCTGATCTGTTGCATTAGCTTCTACTTGCCAGATGCTCCAGAGACTGCATGGTTTCTTTCCCGCAAGGATCGTTTATACGCTAGCAACCGCATGCACATCTCGTTGCCAAAAGAGCAAGCTGACGGCGTACAAGCTGCGCCAGTGCGAGTCACCATGGCTACCTTTCGATCCGTGTTCTCCACCTGGCGCATTTACATCCATTGTTTGCTGGCGTTTTGCGGATTGCCTGTGCTGGCGCTTTCTTTCTTTCTTCCGTCCATTGTTTATGTAGGGCATGGTCGTGATATGCTGTTGTGCTCATCGCCATGCAGGGCCTGGGATTTTCCAGTTTAACAGCGCAGGCTATTTCCACGCCACCATACATGGCCGGGTGCATTTGCCTCCTACTCGTCAGTTGGGACAGCGATCGTCGCCAAGAGCGCGGCTACCATGTAGCAATTGCATTGGCCGTCGGTGCACTTGGTTTTACTCTGCTGGCTTTGATCGAAAACAAGGCTTGGGAGTATGTGATCACGGTGCTCACAACTGCCGCCCTCTTCTCTCACGTTCCGCCAGTGGTCAGTGGACACTCGCTTGCCTCATCCCCCTTCCCGTTCAAATGCTCATTCGTCCCCGCACAGCTATCCTGGATGAGCGGCAATTTCCCGCGTGCTGATGAGCGTGCGGTGGCACTTGCGATCATTCAAAGCGTGGGCAGTGTGGGCGGCTTGATAGCCGGACAGCTCTTCCGTGAAGCAGATGCACCACGCTACGTTTTTGGCCATACCGCTTGTGCTTCGATGTGTTTGGTCGGCTCTCTGGTGGCGCTGACACTGCGATGGCACTTGTCTCATCTCAACAAGGTGCAAAAGAAGTAGCGCAGGGGGCATATGGAATCGATGATACATGTATACACAAATACACGAAAGCACTTTCTAAGACAAAGTGCCACTCTCACGCAAATACGTGCTGCTCCGGTTTGAACTGAGTCGAGTCGAATCGGATTAAGTCAAAGCACAAAGCGATATGGGAAACTCCGCCACACAAATTCTGGCTCCAAGTGTGAATTGCTTGACGACAAACACATTGTATGGTGCAATGGAAAGCTCTGAACTTCACAGGTCTGCAGTTGTGTCGATCTAGCCGGCGTCGTTTCACACGCATAGACGAACACGACTCTGTGCACAGACTGTGATTCTGCTTTGCAGACCATGATGTATCAGCTGGCATACATCTTTGCTGACAACAGGTACATAGGCCGGCCGACAAGTAAGATCAGTGTAAGCGTAAGCATACCAGAGTATATGAGTACATGTGCGTATGTCGCAGCAAACAAAATCCCCCTCCCCCCTCTCCACTCCTCCTCCCTTGCCCCTCCCTAATCTAACTGTTCTCCTGGTTGCCTTTGTCCAAGGTGGCTCGCTTTTCTGTGGTGATGGTGGATGAGGAGGAGGATGTCGCGGTGATGGTGGGGACTGTGGTTGTAGGAGATGCCGCTTGGGCATTGGTTCGGCGTCGGTCCCGCAGTGCGCCCAGCAATCGATGCCACTCGGCAGCGTGAAGCTGCGCCATCTGTTCTGCTTCTCGTTGCTGACGCTGCCAGAGCTCAGCCAACGCAGGGTCCTTGTCCAACACGGTGAGCAGTTCGGACTCGTCATAGTCTTCAAGTGCAACGGTAGCCGATGCATCGCTATTATGGCCGTCTGAAGCAAATGACGTGGGCGTGGGCTTGAGCGCGGACACCAATCCAACGCCTGTTGCCGCTTGAGCCCGGGTGTCGTGGTCGATGCGCGCCTCGTCCATCGACACGTGTCCTGACGATGGAGAGTGTGTGGGCGACATAAAATGTGAGAGGCGGGGGGAATGGTAATGCTGATGGAGGTTGGTGTCGTTGAATGATCGATGGTCTAGTATACTGGCACCATGGCCGGTGAAATGCGTTAAGGGCGGACTGCTGACGATGGTGTGGCTGCTGCTTTGCTCCAACGAACCAACCCGGGTCCGCATAGCTACACTCCCTTCTCCCGCTTTTAGTCCGTGTTCCCCACTCAATGGGAAAGAAGAAGCATGTCCATACCAGTGCCGTTGACCGGACGCCGCGTGTGCATTTGCACAGATGCACGCCGCGAACTAGGCGCGCTGCTGCCATTGAAATTGATGTAAGACGGCTTTGCACCCATTGCTCCTGGCACCGGAATAGGGCATACACGCTGATGCGTTGGCATTTCCATATCCGGTGCTGCGTAGGACCCGCTGTCGAAGGTACTGGAACGCGACCGCACCATGTCACCAAGCACAGACGAGGCAGAGAGCACACTTGAGTCGGCGGTGTGCGGACCCGCGTCGTAGTTGTTCTTGAGCGACGAGCGAATCAGATCAGGCTCATCGACAAACCCCAGATCTTGCGAGAAAGGGTCGATCAGATCGAGCGTGCCTCTTCCTCCGTTTTCAGTGATCATCCCGGGATCCGAGGCAACCGATACCTGGCTGATGAACGCAGTAGGCAGACTACCAATGCCAGAGATGGTCTGTGCATGATTGGAATACAGATTGGTATACGCATTCACACCGGTTGCCGTGTTATGTTCGTCCAGGATGTAGGTCATGGACGAGTGCTGGATGTTTGCTAAGTGCGCGCGCGCGGACAACGGTGCGTGTTTTCGAGACTGTAGCGGAGCGGCGTCGAAAGATGAGTGTGAGGAAAATGTCTCCAGAATCCCCACGGATGTTTGGGACGGGGTGCGACGATGCTGGCCATTTTCGTCAGACCTGACGGGCGACAACTCACCAGTGTGATGGTAGAGGATCTCACGAGCAACCGCATGGCGTGTCGAAAGCCCGCCCCCGCCACCACCTGCAGCAGTTGCAGCCGCAGAAGCTATCGCCAACTCAGCCTGCATCTTCTCCTGCAATCTGGGACTATTGCAGCCACTATCACACACACTGTGTAACGGTTGGGGCTCCAGAGTCGTGACGGCCATCGGGTGTGAGGGCAGCATGGTCGTTGACAGCGACGGTGCACGTCCGTTCTGAGTCCATGCATGACTGGCAGAGGCAGAGGCCGAGGCAGAGGCAGCGGCATTTGGATGGACAGTAAGAGAGCGCTGCATGTGTCGTGGACTCTGCGCCAATAGGCTCGCACCACGGTGCGACTCTCTATCCCTATCATCACCGCTCATCGCGGCCCCGCCACCGTTGATAATACTGCTGTCATCCTCTAGGCCAAGCACCTTCATCACAATACGTTTCAGGTTCCGCAGTGCCAACGCACGATCTGAATCCGACAGCAGCTGTTCTTTCAGCATTTCAGCAACCACTGATTCGGGGGTGTCGATGCCCAGCACAAAGGGAAACTTGACCACCTTGTTCTTTCCGGTTTCCGGCACACGACACACCATCCTCAGGGTCAGCGTGTGATCGTCGATGCGCTGGACAAGATCCACGTTGCCTTGTTTCAGCGAGGGACAGAGATGGGAGATGGCGGTGCCAGCAGCAGAGGTCAGGTCTAACGCGGTGCGGGGTGGTCGCAGCACACTCGCATGCGTGGCAGCCACCGCGAGACGCGACTGCACGAACGACGCTGACTTCTGGGTGAAGTCTGGGAGTGTGGTGGTGTCCTGTGTGTGTGGGCTGTGTGTCTGCGAACTACGCGCCTTGAGCGACAAAGGAATGCTGATGGTGGCGGAAGGGGGATCCGGCACGAGAGGGCCAGTCGAGTGGTGACAGCGAGGA